>JABSTQ010011061.1:0-149306 GCA_013358835.2 Ixodes persulcatus | reverse complement strand
TCCCGCTGCGGACACAATCGTAAACATCTCTTTGCCCCGGCCAAACTCTCACCTCGGGCGAACAAGCAGACGATTCGACTTTGAGGTTGGAGCTCCTACGAATTTTGTCCTTTCCTCAACCACCCCTTCCACGCGTCCTTCCTGGAGATACATGCGACGCTCCATCCCACAGCGCAAAGGCGAATGTCCCCGGGGGTGTCGCTCGCTCAATCGCTCTTGAGCGCATCGACGAAGTGTACAAGGGTGGATTCATGTTTTCACAGACGCCTCAATTAATCTCACCAAACGGATAGCTACGGTAAGATTACCATTCCAAAATGGGCTGATATATCGGGCAGGCTAAATTTTGTATCGTCGTCAACCACGGCAGAACTCGTTGCCATCTGGCCTGCTCTTGAGTCTATTAAGAACACCTCTCCCCAACAAAAGCTGTCGTACTCACAGACTCAAGATGTGCTCTTCAGCAGCTTCAGACTACTTCATAATGCAACCCCACTGCTGGCGAGAGTTTGCGTCTGAGGCAGCGGCAGTTGAAGACATGGGATGGTGCCTTGCTTTGGCAATGGATCCCGTCTCACGTTGGGATTCCTGGCAACGAACGGGCTGACCACTGGCTGCAAAGGCACACGACGATCCAGTCCCAACCTTCTTACTGGATCGCTTCAACGAGGCTCATCGATTCATCCGTGAGATCCTCACAGAACGGCATCCACATCCGGAGTCGCAGCGGGGAGGCCACCCCCCTTGGTTTCCCGCAAGCTCCCTAAGGCTGAGACAAGCCTTCTCCACAGGCTTCGGGCTGGTTGCCCATACACTGCCATGCGGCTCCACATGATGCGTCGCAAGCGGATCCTAACTGCCCCACTTGCGGCGATCCAGAGTACACAGAAACATGCCCTTCTGGTTTGTTCCACACATTAAGAGGCCAGAAGAACTCTTTTCCATCACTACACACTATCTGGCCTGCCATATGGAACTATTACAGAACTTTTGAACCCCAGAGAACCAGAGGAACAGCGGAGAAAGCCTTCCGCGCTCTTCTGCGCTTTCTTCGTGACACTGGGCTGGCGAACAGATTGTGATTTGCTTCCACTTCGCTCCCTAACAAAAGGTCTGAACTATGTTATAACTAACTGGGCGGAAATTTATAAACTAGATTAGTTGTAAAAATGGAACTTTTAACTACTGTTTTTTGTATATAATTCATCTTCCCTCTTTCCATCCTTTTTCCCCAACAACCAGGTAGCGACTCGCCCATTATTGAGCCCCACCCTCTCCTGGTTTCCCCCTTTTCCCGACACCTCATAATAAACAAACAACAAACAACACAAACAAACGCTGATTCTGTCCCTGACGCAGAGGATTCTGTTTCTCAAATATTTCCTCGCGCTATTTCCTCGTTCTTGCAAAACAGCAAATTGTGTGTGTATGTTTATACAGCCGGAGTTAGTCTGCCTCAGTGGGCGTCCTGGGTGTCTCAGCTGTAAATGAGCAATTTAGCCAGTGCGGTACAAAAGCTAACCTGGGGTCTTTAATGTGCACCACGCAGTAATGATACCGAACGCACGCCGGTACGATGCTCATCCAGATCGAAACGGGCAGGGGTGGGAATTGAACCCAGGAGCGTTCTTGCAGTCAGTCACAGTTAACTTGCAAAAAAAGAAAAGAAAAAAAAAAACGAGAAGCGCGTCACGAGGGTCCAAACAAGCGCGCGCCATCTTGATATCGTCACTTCTGGTATGCGGTAAAACATCTTTTTGATCTCTCCCCGAAGCTATAAGGTGTTTACGAAAAATGCGTGATTGTCACACATTCCTGATTTGCCTCAGCTATATTTTCTCGCATATTCCAGGTTCAAGCGTTTTATTATTTTTTCGCCCCGCATACCAATATGGAACCCACGTGACTGAGAACGACAGGAACAGAAAAGGTCTATAAATAAGCCATTCATGCTGCCCGCCATGTTTCCGACACCAGAAAGGTGCAAATATTGAACTACATATGATGGCGACGACGAAGGAATTTTTTTCCCTTCACTCCAAGATTTTTAAAGACATTATTTTTTCAATGTTCCAGCTTTCCAACCGCGCTGGTTCTGTTTTGTTCGCCATCGTGCAGGATTTTGAGATTTTCAGTTTTACGTTACTCTACTCGTAGACCACTTACGGAGAGTGTTAGTGCAGATCGCAGTGCTGTCCCTCATGTAAAGTGTTACGATGGGACTTCGTTGTCTTCATTCAGCAATTGCCAAGACGCGCGGCCTCAGCTCAGCCACGCCCCACGCACTGTTCCTGGTTGAGGAGCGACATGTTCGCAGGGCTCGTAGCTCACCGTCATCTCTTGCAGTCTTCTCTTGTAAATAATATGTAAATAGACCATCACTTAACACTGGCGACGAGGATGGGATCCGAACCCACGCGGGCAAAGCCCGCGTGGGTTCGGATCTTTTCAAAGATTGACCTGGCGCAAGCCTACCACAGCTGCGACTCGATGAGCTACGTCTGAGGTATTGTGCATCAATACGATCAGGGACTGTACCGCGTCAAGCGTTTACCCTTCGGCGTATCTGTAGCCCCGGCTATCTTTCAAACATTTATGGACGTATGCCTTGCTGGCTACCGTGCATCGCCACATACCTTGACGACATCCTCATCACTGGCTTCACCAGGACCAGCACTTAGAGCGACTCGAAGCAGTTCTACGACGTTTGAGTCAAGCAGACCTCAAGGCCAGAAAGAAGTGCCAGTTCGATATGTCGGAGGTTGAATTCCTCGGATACCGAGTGGATGCTGCAGGCATCCGGCCGACACAAGAAAAGTACAGGCGATTTGTAGAATCACACACCAAAGACAAGGCGGAACTACAATCATTTCTTGAATGATTGCCTTCTACCACCGGTTCCTCAACCAGGTGTCGAACCGAACCCGAACCCGAACGAACGAAAACCGGATCAAAACCGTTATTTTTGACCGAACCGGAACAAAACAAAACCGAATCGAACGCTTCATATTGAACCCGAACCGGAACGAACCATAATCTTATGTGGCGGTTACCGTTCACGAAATGGTTCAGGGCCAATGTGTTAAAATTGGTCTAAATGTGAAAAGTTGCAGGCGTATTTTTTCTTATGTTGCCAAGACGAATCTTAGATACTGTTCGATATTTTTACATTTCGTTTTTACTGCATACGTAATAAAAATACATCATAGTCGGGAGAGCTTCAACATTACTTTGTTTCTTGGATTGACCCTGCGGTGCGGTAGCAGCGGCGGCGATTTCAAAGCACCGCTTGGTCGCTTGGCTACGAAATGTCCAATTGTCGGAGCGGATCGCGCCGCTGTAGGCACGGAGGCCTACGCGTCCGCGAATATTTGACCTCAAGATGCACTGTAGTTGCAGTCGATGAGCCATTTAGCCAATCGAGCACCGAGAGCGCACCACGTGGCCTTCCGCTTCAGTGCAGCGACACCCTGAAGGAAGGGGGACAAGTACCGCGCTGCATCGGCAGTACAGTTTGTAGTGAAATAAATTTTATGAAACAAACTTAGACGGGCTACTTTTCTACTAGTTGATAATTCAGGGAGAGAAAGATTACACTTCATAGTGCTTACGCTGGCTGTCCGTTGGTAATTCAAAAATATAAATCTAACAGAACGATTTTGGACGGCTTCAATCAAATCAATTAGTACCGACTGATCAGGGTCCCAAGCAGAAGATGCATATTCAAGCTTTGATCGTACAAGGGTTTTATAAAGGTTATAATGGTGGCTGAAATTTTATATAGGCATGGACAAAATGAGAACGACGGGGCGCGTCGTTCGAACGCCCGGCCTCCAGCACGTGCCTTCCGTCGTGCTGTGGCTGCGGGAGCGCGCTTGAGTAGCACCAGACGCCGTTGTTGAAGGTAGGAAGCTCGCACTAGAGCACTGCCGTTCTCAACTTGTAAGTGACTGTAGACGCTTTAACCACGCGCCAGATTGAGCCGCCATTGCCGACCTTCTCTCCTATTAGCGAGATGCCGATCGAGGCACTGAAGCGGGCGTTGACGAGCCTCCACAAAGGCCTATGCGGGGGAGAAGGACACGGTAGCACCTGAAGTGGCAATAAGGAGTATTCACTGGGCGCCATATTTGTGGGTGATGTCTAGAGCGCATGCTCTGAACGAGCCCGCATTAAAAGGCTGCTAAGACCGGCAATCTTGAGGGTGCGGAATGCACGTTACAAAAGAACTGTGGAAGCTTGCCATCAGCACGCGCTCAGCAGTCGTGCACACAGCTATGGCCCCCAGTGAATACTTCCTATAGCCTGTCCCACTGTGGCAATGACGAAGTAAAGCGAACGGACTAAGAGGAAACAAAAACTGAAGGTCGGTTATGGTGGCGCCCATGCAGAGCTGCACTGGCCGCCATAGCTGTGTGCGTAGTGCGAAGCGCGTGCTGACGGCGAGCTTCCACAGTTCTTTCGCAACGTGCATTCCGAACCATCAAGCTTGCCGGTCTTAGCAGCCTATTAAAGGGGCCATGCAATGAATTTCGGGCTGCGATAAATTGCGATTGTACTAATCGCATACTAGAAAACTGACCCACGAGAATAGAAAGTCAAAAACCTGATTGTCAAACCAAAAATTTAAAAAAGCGGTCTATTTTGTACTTTTTTTTCTTCGAAAGCTCTCCGTTTTCAGTGTGATGAATCTGTGGTGTTCAAGCACGTCAGCCTACCCCAGCTCACGCATTGGACACGAGCACTGTGTTCCTCGAATGTATGCGCTCGTCAACAATCAATCCGTCGACGAATATTCGGATTCGCGTTCGTGGCCAATGAGTGCCCTGACGGAACATTTCAATGAAAAAAAACTTTTCGTCAACGTGCTCGAAGTGTTACTTTACAAAAGAAAAAAGAAGAAGGAAAACATGGTTTGTTGGAGGCAACGTTACTCGGTCATGATTCGCCGACGCGCCGCGCCCTGGAAGGAGGCCAGGGAGGAGGAGGGAGGAGGAGGAAAGAAAAATGTATCTTTGTTTTTTGTAGGTTTGTCAGACTAGCAAGGCCAACATGTCGTTCTTCAACCATTTTCTCATTTTTTTAAGTCCTCTTTCATCATCTTCAACTGAGCATTCGAGAAACGTCGCTCGCTGTGATGGTTTACCGGAACTTTGTTCGGTTGCTGAGAGGTACAAATGACCTGGTCTGAGTCCCTCACCGGGTAATTTGCATAAAGCGTTGTTTGCGATAAAAAGTCAAAGTGACTAGGCAAAGCATCGCAACGAGATCTTTAGAACAGCTTTTTTCACCGGAACCCGACGCGCTGTCAGATTTGGTCAAGACGTAGTCACAATTCGTTAGAGGTGCGTGTTCACACGCCCGGTCATTGACACATCGCCAGTCTGGCCGTTGTATACACGGCCACAGCTTAACGGGATTCGATAAACTACCCCAACTGCGCACCCGACGTCCCTAGGCTGTTTTCTGTGTTTTACGGCACCTCTGTTTCCTCTCATTCCCCTGTCAGCCACTCTGGGTCATAGCTATGACATCTGCTGGGTGCCCAAAACAGGTAGTCTGTATACTAAAAAACACGAGTGTGCAGAGCGAAACAACCCAAAACATGTGGAGAACAAGCAATCTAGCTAGAGAGCTTTTTACTGTTTACAAAATCACAGCCCAGCGGTGATCTTCACACCCAGCACGTGCGTGTTTGTCGCTTCAGAAAACGAGCAAAGCACGCGCTATACGCCCGAACACTAAAGGTGGCACCAGCCACAAGCTCGTTTTTGGAAAGTTTTATAGACCCATCCCGAAAATATGCCCTCTTCTGGCAGACTTGAAATACTGCATAGCTGTGTGTGCGAAAGAAAAAAAAAAAAAATAGAGATCCCATCGCTTATATATAGTTCACTTAGAACAGTAATGTGCAAGTAATAGCCTTGCCACATTGGGTGTGTCTTTTGCGCACGTTACGGAGGCAAAGTTTTCATATCTGCTTGAAGAGCGAGCAGTATTGGGATGGGTCTACTGCAAGTATCTCGTGTTCAGAAAACGCTGCAGAAAGTGCTCGGTCAATATTCAAAGGTCGAGTTGGGAACCGGTTCAAACCGGTTCGCGCTAAGTAAAACCGGTAACCGGAGTGATATTATGTGCGCTACCCTAAACCGGAACTGAACCGGAACAAAATGCAATGCTACTGAACCCGAACCCGAACCGAACCGAAATAATGACCGGTTCGACACCCTGCCTCAAACATCGAGCAACTGTGGCCGAAAGCTTGCATCGCTTGCTCGACAAAAATGTGACATGGAAATGGGAGTCCCGACAGAAGAAGGACTACCAAGCGCTGAAGGACTTGCTCTCATCAGCAGAGCTCCTCGCACACTACAATCCGACAAGCCGCTCTTCTTGTCATGCGATGCCTCTCCCTACGGTGTAGAGCCGTACTTGCCCAGCTAGACACGAAGGCCGCGAAGCTCCCATTGCTTACGAGTCTAGAACGCTAGGAAAGATGAAAGGAACTATGCCCAGCTTGACAAAGAAGGGTTGCTATAGTGTTCGGTGTTAACACTTTCATCAGTATATTGCTGGAAGGTCCGTCACAATATACACTGACCACAAGCCCCTTCTAGGCATTCTCAACTCAGACAGGCAGATGCCACTGGTACTGTCCCCGAGAATGCTACGCTGGTGCCTGCATCTACAAAACTACGACTATAACCTGGTTTATCGACCTGAGTTGGGAATGAAGCTAATGCGGAATTCGGGTGGTCATTTCCCGGCAAAATATTTGCCATTTCTTTGGCAAGGGCGTTCGCGTGGTCAAAGGCTGGCGGGTGCAAGCTGTTCGGGTGGCGCTGCTCATGCGTGTGCTGGCAATTTGCCGGCAAAATATTTGCCCGAGCTCCAAGAGGTCGGGCAGCTTGTCTGCCAGACTGTATCCGGTATCGTCACATCCGATTGGGGAAAGGGAACCAAACGAAAGAATGCTTGCCGAAAGCGGCAAATAGCGGGTTCGAGTGGCAAACGAAGCCGTCCAGACAGACACCCATTTGTGTTTCGTGACAAGATAGCGAAAACAACGAAGATAAAGATAATTTATGTTTCAGGGAAGGCCAACATTTTCTGAAGAATTTCTCCAGCGTGCGCAAGGTCAGTTTTCTCCGAGACACGGGCTCATCAAACATTACTTTTTTTTACAACTGTGTAATAACACGTTATTATACCGCAGAAAGAAAAATGTATGCATAGTGATGCAGTTGAAAACTGAGGATTCTAAAAAAGGTAATAACAATAAACAGAATATGAAAAGCGACGCTGGCAAGCCTCCTTGGGACCCTTGTAAAATGGCGACAGTTCCTCGGAAATCCAAACACCGATATATTGAAATTTGACCCGTAAGCGGACAGTCCTACACCGGTTTATTAATCTGCCTTTCCTTTAACCTTATAATTTAAGGTCCTCTAAGCTGTGCGAACCGTGGTAATGTTAATATTTCGAAAACTATACATAGCTTGCACTGACGTCACCCAGTACCCAGCAATGGCGTCCTTTGCACGTGCGGAAAGCCTTCTACAGAATAAAGAGCACGATGTGAGACGCTCGTGGAGGCACGTGCAAACCTACCTTCCACTGCATTAATGGGACGCTTAGTACCTGGGAATGGCGACTAGAATGACGTCACGTGAGAACTATGTATTGTGAAGCCGCTTGTATTACACACATCTCAAGGAGTCAAAATTTATATTAGTGGCACATACAGCGCGCTTATTGTACCATAGAATAACCGAGGAAGAAGTTAACAAAGCTCACACGCGACCCTGGCAAATAAAAACGCCAGTTGCCGGCGCTTTGTGTTCGGGTGGAGAGGGTCACGTGGTGCGCCGCTGGCGCGTTTTTGGTCGCCGGTGCCACCGGCAAGGGCTCGCCGGCGATTGACCACCCGAATTCGCCATAAGGAAAAATAACTTGAAAAAATCATTTCATGATCCATTTAATATGAGCTCGCTCTGAGCATTCGCTCTAAACATCGCCCTCAAGTATGGCATCCAGTCAATACCTCCTATAGTCATTGACAGGTTAAAAATTCAGTAGATGCTCCATCTCCAGCTCTGAGTCTTCGATGAAATTTTGTCGCACAAGCAGCCGAAGCCCGGCGGAAGTCAACGCTGATTCTTAGCGTTTCGCGTGTTCGGCGCGTTACCATAGCGCCCTGCACGAAAACGCTGTAGCTTGAACTTTGAAGTGTGTCTAAAATAATGTCAGGATGCTCCCCCCGTGCTTTGTTTTTAGTGACATACGAGGCGCGATCAAAAAAGTTCCGAAGTGCTGAAATTGCCGATGTGCTCATGCAAGTGGCCACAAAAGCTCGTGTAGCACAGAAAGTCTCACAGAACGACGCCATTTAGCCTTAATTGGCATTATAACACACGAAGCTCCCTGCTTTCGACAACGTCGCGCGCATCGCTGCGCTGCCCTTTGTTTTAACGCTACAACGCTACACCTCGTAATGCTACACCTCGTAAATGTGAGGATGCTCGGGAAGGATGACGCCAACCCAAAAGTGTGAACTTTCAATGGTTATGCAGCGAAAGGTACGGTGCGCGTGTGCTCGTCGCCGATGAATGCTGTGCACTCGCACTTTTTTTCTCTTCGGAACTTGATACTTGATATACGCTGGATACTTGATAGGAAGCACGATCAACATGCTCGTGCTTAAGGCCTCCTGCGCTGAAGCTTTGAACAAACTGTAGCGCCCTCATTTTGGGTAGTACAAGCTCACTTGATTGAGCCTCGCACTACTTATGCACGTTGGTTGAGCTTTTGTAATTCTGTCTGGTCCTGAAGAACGAAAAAACACTTTTGGACGCCAGAAATCGGCCAGACTCAACGCCGCAAGACAACCAAAAGTGCCAAATTCATGACACCACCGCTAGGCTCTTATCTCTGGGTGGTGATGTCAAAACACCTGTGAAGCGACGCTTTAATTTTTCTTTTTCTTTGTCATGTCTACTTTGGAACGCGCGGAACGGCTGTTCTTGGCTCACGCGCTTAGCGTCTTAGCTTTGACGGCGTTCGAATTTTTGTTGTTTCTTTGTATTTTCATCCTGATCTCGCGCTCGGCACCAGAGCTGTCACGCTTCTGCATGCGTGGCAGTTTGAGACGCTAAAGTCTGTACTACCCAAAACAAGGCCTTTTCGCAGCACCCCCTGGGCAACGCAGGAGGCCCATCGGCAGTTGCGTCTGCTCTGCTCAAACCCCAAAATGGCGGCGCCCCCAACAATGTCGGGGAACGGAGTGCCGATACCCTTAGCGCAGCTCATTTAGTGGCTCTAAAACCCCCTTTCCATGAAGTGCTCTATCGAAAGCGTTGTACACGTGCGAAACCCTCACTAGGTCGTCTTTCTTTGGATTAATTTTTATTTCATTTATTCAAATAAGAATAATGTCAGACGATCAACTTTAATGTTGTTGGTTTAATAATGCAACGACTCCAAACTTCCACTTTGCGCTTTACACCAACCAGGACTCTTGTCCTTTGCAACTAAAGGTGCGTTTATACTCCAACGTAACGTCGACGGGCGTGGTGTAGCGCAGCGCGCACATCTACTGATTGGTCGCAGATATCGAGTTCCTGTGGCCGGCCAATGAAAGGCGCGCGTTCTGCGCTACGCTGCGTTCACTGCACTCAACGTCGGAGCAGCCAGGTCTGACTTCCTAGAAACAGCGTCTCAGCTAAGACTGTGGGAAAGAAAGCAATGCAGCCAAAGCCAGCGCTTGAGCTGATCGGGACTCAAGCTGCGTCTCAAGACGGTCGCGCGCCCGGGCCCACCCTTTGCACTGCTTTCTTTCACTCTGTGTCAGCTGAGACGCTGTTCTAGCACGCCGATCCAGGATCACAACTCGTAAAGTTTTTTCGCGCTTCTCTTTCGTTTTTTTGTAGTCCCTGGAATGATTGTTGCGAAATAAAATCAAGCGAGATGCTCAGTGCTGCCCTGCCATGTTCTTCCATGACCGGGCTAACGGTTTCTTTGTAGCCTTCACTCTCGCCGAGTACCAATGGGACTTCCTTAGCCGCGTAGGGATGCGACCACACGACCATGCCCAACGCCGCCTGAGCCATCCTGCACAGCTGTTCCCCGACCACTGCGATTGAAAATGTGTGCAATTATACTTCCTTGAAATAAGTGTAGTGAGCCGATTGAAATAAGTTTCGGCTTACAATAATAAAATGCTCGTCTATAAGGAGTATTCACTGGGCGCCATATTTGTGGGTGATGTCTAGAGCGTATGCTCTGAACGACCCCACATTAATAGGCTACTAAGACCGGCAATCATGAAGGTGCGGAATGCACGTTACAAAAGAACTGTGGAAGCTAGCCATCAGCACGGCGCTCAACAGTCGTGCACACAGCTATGGCTGCCAGTGAATGCTTCCTATTGGCGACGTGCGCGACCGAAAGCGTCGCTGTGGTCGGCTTTCCACTAGGGTGCCTGCATGTCTGTCTGTCTCAGGGTGAAGACATCCATTGTTGCCCTGAAAGTGCCAGCGCGTGATTTTCCCAGCGCACTCGGTGCGTGACTTGGGCGGTAAAATGGCGTATATGCATTAGCCAAAGCTACGCGCTCGAGCTGAGTGACACCGGATTGCGCGCACTTCAAAATGCATAAAAAAACACGATTGGGCGGGAAAATGGTTGAGATGTCACCACTCAAGCAAAAGCGCGCGTGTGTATGAAGGCACTCTACCTTCCACGATTGGCCGAACGCTGACTATGACGTCAGAAAACGATTTATCATCGACGGAAATAAGAGGAATGAAAGAACTTTAATTTTGACGGTGTTGGCAATGTTCCTTTGAGAGCGCAATAATTTCAAGCTTCCACCATGCTATTTACAACCACCATCGAACTTGTTGTTTGCAAGGTAATGACGTCACAAGGGGGAACCATAGGAGGGCGCCACCAAAACTTCTTGCCGCTAATACCACTGGCACGTTTGCTCGCATTTGTGTCAGCGACAGCACGCGCTGAGCGCTGAACGTGCACGGGCGAGCAGCAGGAAGGAGGAAATTAAGAGCAGAGGAGGAACATCTCTGCCACGAGCCAGTTTTCTGGCCGCCACACTAAACCCCCTTCATGCAAATACTTTACTAAGGGGAATATATTGTACTCCTCTCAAATACAATAGCCTCGGCGCGTACAGGTTTTCTGGGCTTGGCGAGAGCCATCTATCGTCGGGGAGGTCTCGGCTATCGGGCGGTAAATGATGATGATGATGATGATGGTTGTTCTACGTACCAAATTTGTTGCTGTGGAAATGCTCGAGACACGTGCCGCGCGCTACTTCAAGGAAGAACATGGCGTCTAAAATCTAGCTCAGTGCTGCGCCAAATACTTTGCTGCGCTGTGCCGCCATGATCTTCCCAAGGGTTGCACGTTGCACGTGCCTCGTGCATCGACGCACCTTGTGCTACTTTTGAAACACGAAGGGGCATTAGGTCCCCACCTCTGCCCGTTTCGATCTGGATGAGCATCGTACCGGCGTGCGGTCGTGTATCACTACTGCGTGATGCACGTTAGAGACCCCAGGCTAGCGGTTGTACTGCACTGGCTAAATTGATCATCTACAGCTGGGAGACTCGTCGCCCGTTGAGGCAGACCAAGTTCTAGGCTGTAAAAACATACACACAACCGCCGCGGCCGCCGCGAACATCCACGTGCACATGCGCGTGGACTGATGCGGACCTCCACTCCGTCAGGGCTGGATTCGGCGCTGTAGGCGTACTGTCTAATGGTCTAATGCAAATGAGCAAAGTGGAATGTATTCCCCCTAGCAAAGTATTTGCTTCATGTGTCAAAAGTAGCAATGTTCGTCGATGCACGAGGCACGTGCAACCTGCAGCCCTTGGGAAGATCATGGCGACACAGCGCAGCACTGAGCTAGATTTCAGACACCATAAATTTCCCAGAAGTGGCGCGCGACACGTGCCTCGGGCATTTCTACAATAATGAATGGCGCCACTTTTCCCAGGATAGACGGGTTTTACGCCACACGGATGAGTGCCGCCATCTAGTGGTTGGCTTGATCAAGATGGCTGCCGTGGGACCGCCGCCTTAAAGACCCCAAGCTAGCGGTTGTACCGCGCTGGCTAAATTGCTCATTTACAGCTGAGACACTAGACGCCAACTGAGGTAGATTAACTTCCGGCTGTATAAACATACACACAACAATTTGCTTGCTCCAGTCTTAAATAACAACAACAATAATAATAATAATAATAATAATAATAAATGGCACGCCCTTTTTTATACGGAAAAGTAGAGTTCGCCCTTTTTGAAAAATGTTCTGAGGACGCCTATGTCTGCAGCGAGAGCCTTCCCTCGACCACCAAACCCCCCCCCCCCCCCCCCCCCCCCCCAACTGCAAAAGGATTTTTTTTTGCGATTGTCATTGCGTTCATATGAAAACTAATATGCGTTTCGTATATTATGAGCGTCGTTAGTTTTAAGCGGAATTTATTGTATGTAACAAAATCGATGCACGGCCCCTTTCACCTTCACCCGAATCGATGCACATGCATGCCCATCAGCAGACAATTTAAAACGACATTTATTATTATAAATATTTAAAAAAAAAAAACAGACTAAATTTAAATGTCCTGGTTATTGAAATTCAAACGGCACCAATGTTTTCTATTTCGTATTAGGCCTGTTCAAAAGCAGTACACCGAAAAGAGAAAGAAGGCGCGCTACCCTCACCGATCTCATCGAAGCAACGACTGAATCTTTTGAGACGTTCAAGTCCCCCACTGCCAAATGTCTTCCAGTGATGACTCATCAAAGACGCTTGTGGTCGGGTCTGGATATTGCAGTTGGCAAATACGGTGTGCCGGTTTGATGCTAGCCATCTCATTGTTTCTGGGCGCATCAAGTGCCTACTTCGTCGTTCCGAAGCTGATCGCAGATTGCGCAGCAAGACCGCTAAAAGCAAATCCGGCTAAGTATAAAAATAACGCTTCTGGTATAACATTACGCACGACACTTGATGGAAACGTAAAAGTGAAAACGCCTTCTTCAATGACATCTGCAAGTACGAAAGTGTCATCACGTTTAAATGCGTCAACAAAAACCCTCGCTTCAACAACAGCCATGGGAACGCACGTTATAATTGGAGCACGTTCATCCGGAACGACAGTCGTTTCAACATCAGCAAGCACGAGCGCGTTATCTGGTTTAAATGAATCAGCAGCAACGTTCGCTTCAGCAACACCCACAAGGACGAGCGAAGAACGTGGTGTTAAAGCATCAGCAGTAACGTTCGGTGTAACGATCACAGCGACAAGCGAGTCATCTGGTAACGCATCAGCAGCTACAAATGCTTCAGCGACTCTCACAGGGAGGAGCGAGTCACCTGGTGTCAATGCATCAGCAGCAACGTTCATTTCCTCGACACCCACGGGGACAAGCAAGCTATCTGGTGTTAATGCATCAGCAGATACATTCGTTTCAACGACTCCCACAGGGACGAGTGAGCCACCTGGTGTTAATGCATCAGCAGCAAGGTTCGCGTCAACGACACACACGGGGACGAACCAGTCACCTGGTGTCAATGCATCAGCAGAAACGTTTGTTTCAACAACACCCACGGGGACGAAAGAACCATCTAGTGTTAATACATCCGCAGCAACGTACGTTTCAACGACACCCACGGGTACGGGCGAGCCACCTGGTGTTAATGCATCAGCAGCAACGTTCATTTCAACGACTTCCACGGGGACGAGCGAGCCGCCTGGTGTTAATGCATCCGCAGCAACTTTCGTTTCAGCGACACCCACGGGGACGAGCGAGCCACCTGGTGTTAATGCATCAGCAGCAAAGTTCGCTTCAACGACACCCACGGGGACGAGCGAGTCACCTGCTGTCAATGCATCAGCAGCAACGTTCATTTCAACGATACCCACAGAGACGAGTGAGCCTCCTGGTGTTAATGCATCCGCAGCAACTTTCGTTTCAACGACACCCACGGGGACAAGCGAGCCACCTGGTGTTAATGCATCATCAGCAAAGTTTACTTCAACAACACCCACGACGGCGAGCGTGTCACCTGGTGTCAATGCATCAGCAGAAACGTTCGTTTCGACGACACCCGCGGGGACGAGCGAGCCTCCTGGTGTTAATGCATCCGCAGCAACGTTCGTTTCATCGACACCCACGGGGACGAGCGAGCCACCTGACGTTAATGCATCAGTAGCAACGTTCGTGTCAACGACACCCATGGGGACGAGCGAACCACCTGATGTTAATGCATCAGCAGAAATTTTCGCTTCAACGACACCCAAGGGGACAAGTGAGTCACCTGGTGCCAATGCATCAGCAGAAACGTTCCTTTCAACGACACCCACGGGGACGAGCGAACCTCCTGGTGTTAATGCATCCGCAGTAACGTACGTTTCAACGACACCCACGGGGACGAGCGAGCCACCTGGTGTTAATGCATCAGTAGCAAGGTTCGCTTCAACAGTACCCATAGTGAGGAGCGAGTCACCTGGTGTCAATGCGTCAGCAGAAACGTTCGTTTCAACGACACCCAGGGGGACGAGCGAGCCTCCTGGTGTTAATGCATCCGCAGCAACGTTCGTTTCATCGACACCCACGGGGACGAGCGAGCCACCTGGCGTTAATGCGTCGGTAGCAACGTTCGTTTCAACGACACCCACGGGGCGGAGCGAGCCACCTGATGTTAATGCACCAGCAGAAATTTTCGCTTCAACGACACCCACGGGGACAAGCCAGTCACCTGGTGTCAATGCATCAGCAGCAACATTCGTTTCAAGGACACCTACGGCGACTAGCGAGTCACTTGGTGTTAATGCATCAGCAGCAACGTTCATTCCAACGGCACCCACGGGGTCGAGCGAGTCACCTGGTGCTACATCAGCAAATGCGTTCCATACTTTAACACCCACAGGGAAAACGAGTCACTTGGTGTTGACACATCAGCAACAAAGTTCGCTTCAACAACACCCACAGGGGCAAGCGAGAAACCTTGTAATGCATCAGCAGCCTCGAATGCTTCGACGACACCCACAGGAACAAGCGAGTCATCGGGTGTTAATGCATCTGCAGCAGCGTTCGCTTCTACGACACCCACGTCGACGAGCGAGTCACCTGGTTTTAATGCACCAGCAGCAACGTTTGCTTTAACGACAGCCACAGAAACTAGCAAGTCACCTGGTAACGCATCAGCAGCTCCCAATACCTCAACAACAACACCCGGAACGAGCGGCTCACTCGGTGTTACGCATCCGAAAAAACGTTCGTTCCTAATACACCTGCAGCGACAATGAAGTCACCTGGTATTAATACATGAAAAACAACGCTCGCTTCAAGTAGACCCTCAAGCACAACAGAGTCCCCTCATTTAAACGCATCTGCAACAACGTTCGCTTCCACGACAGCCACAGGCACCAGCGAGCCACCCTGTTCAAATGCATCAGCAACACTTGTTTCGACGACATCCACGAGCACGAGCAAGTCATCTGGGTGAAATGCGCCAACAGCAACACTCACTTTAACAGCCCCCTCAAGCAAGAGCGGCGAGTCACCTAGCTTAAATGCATTAGTAATAAAGCCCGCTTCCTTGGCGCTCACAAATACGCGCAAGTTGTTTGCCGTAAATGAATCTGTAACACTGCTCACTTTGGTGACGCCTAAAAGGACGACAGAGCCACCCGGTGTGAATGCATCAGAAACCACACTCGCTTCAACAATAATCACAAGCACGATCAGCGACAACGCTCCCTTCTACAACGCCTACAAGCACGAGCACGTCACCCGACTTAAATGTGTCAGGAATAACAGTCGCTTCAAAAACATCGGCAAGCACGAGCGTGTCGCTCGGTTTAAATTCGTCGTGAACATACCTCGTTTCAACGACACCCACAAGCACAAGCGAGCCTTCTGATTTAAATGCGTCTGTAATCACTCTGTTAAACGGCGCTCACAAGCCCGAGCGAGTCCCCCTGTTTAGATGCACCAGGAACAAAGCTCGCTTCGTCGACATATACAAGCACGAGCGTGTCATCTTTCTTAATTGAATCAAGAACGACACTCATTTCTACTGCACCGACATCTGGTGGAAGTGCCCTTTGTGTGAACGCGTCGAGAACCACGTTGGCTTCGACACCCGCAAGCGCGAACGGAAATGTCGCATCGGATTATCCGAGCAATCTGACAACATTACTGCCAACATCGACGTCACTGGTAAACGATACCACCGGAAAGAATGGAACGTCGGAGTCACTGAAACTTGTGGCACATCCACCACCAGCGTTGACGCCACCAGCGGACAATTTGACCGAAACCGCAAGTACCGATTCATTGAGTACGATGTTCGTTTCTGAAGCGAATAGTATAGCGGAGTCACCGAGCGATGTGATATTAATGACCGCGTCGTCGTCACCGGGGGAGAATACCACTGGAAATGTGAACGCTTATTTGTCAGTGCCGATGTTTGGTTCCGGAACAAATGTAACGTCAGAGTCACCTAGCAAAATCGTTGTCACGAGCGTACAATACACCAGGAATGAAATCATCATCGTAAACTTTAATATTCGAAAAGTGAAAGGACCTCGCGGTCCCTGGTCGGTGCCCTTAGTCCAGGGCTTCGTTGCATGGGCGCCCAGATCCGACGAGCTCGCTCAACCAGTCGCTGCTGGGCATCGAGCTCTGTGCCGGATAGGGCCGCCCCCCGCACTGATTCTTCAAGTAGGGCTAATTCCACCTGACGAGGAAATGAAATTGTCAGGGACGAATTCGACTCTCTTAATAAGAAAGGCGTCATAAACGGAAAATAGCACTTGATATGCTATTATCAATGCGCCAGACAGCTACTCTTCAAGTGCGATGCCTTCTTCTACCACTTCGGCATCGATGAGACCGGTTGCCTAGGTTATGCCACTGTAGATTTTAATAATATTAACAGCTTGACGTCGTACTCATAATGATGCCAAACTTTCAAAGTGAATCGGAAACTGCATGTTCTCAAATCAATAACTAACACGACATGTGAAACATTCATGGCGTATGTAATATCCGCCATGCTGAATATTGTTTGTTAACTATAGTTAGCGTGTTCATTTGGTCCTCCAGTATCAAAGGTAACGTATAATATTATCTTAAAATCATCATTAGGGTTAACTTAAGTATTTAAGCCACGCGCCATCTGCACGGCAGTAAGAGATAAGTATTCATCTCTTCTATGGAAACTGACTACGCCGTACGTGATTGTGTATTTTGATACGGGAGGTTTCGCTCAGTTGTATTGCGAGGAACCATCTGAAGATAGGAATTAAAAAAAAGTGCTGCATTTGAATTTAAACTATGTCTGGTGAATTTTATTTCTGACTTTTTTTCTTTTCTGAAGTGGATCGGTATCGACAGTTGACTCAATGACATTCGCAAGCACGAGCGTGTCATGGTTTAAGTGTGTCAGGAGAAATACGCTTCAAGGTTACCCACAAGTACCTGACAATGGTATTTTTTAGCGGCACCATTTAAGATGGCGGTGTCACCTGGCAGCTACACGAGAAATTCAACGCTAACTTTTCGTGTTGATGGGCTCCCCCCTATTTGCTCCACATGGACGAGTCCTGACGTCGGCGCTATAGTTCCAACGTGAGCCACCAGTCAAGCGCTCCTCAGAAAAAAACGCCCGTTCGCGAGGAGCTATTTAGTATCTGTTTTCTTTTAAAGTAATGTAATAATATCTGATGAATGTTAATTCTTGATTTGCGTTGACTAATTTGTATGAATAGTAGAAGCGCAAGTTCTTTTTTCTTCAATATCCGAATTACTTCACCCCTAGCTACCGAGAGGCTAATTAGGATATCTACGCAATACTCGACGAGTGTGTGTGTGTTTGTTTGTATGTGTGTGTTTGTGTGTGCGTGTGTTGGGGGGGTTATGCAATCTTATTGAATGATGTACACTTTCTTAAATTTTCTTGTCAGGTATACAATACCTTGTGAAGCTTAATCTCCAGGGGCGGAGAAAGTTGCTTTCGTGCACACACGCACATGCACATATAACAAATATTCAATGCAAAAGCATTCACTGTCTCATTCTGCGAAAGCATTAACTGTCCCACAAAAAACACAACTAAATTCCCATTGGCTGGGCGTTGTCTGTAGCAGCGAAACGGCAACTAAATTCCCATTGGCTGGGCGTTGTCTGTAGCAGCGAAACGGCACCTAATTTCCCATTGGCTGCGAAAGATTTCTCAGGGAGGTTCCTGTAAACAAACTAATGACTTTGAACAGAAAACTGCGTACATTTCGGTCTGGGTGGAATCGAACCCGGTCCTCCGGGCTGCGAGACGAGCACGCTTCCTCGACGTGACGGCGGCTCTTCCGGTTGACTAAAACTGTGCCTAGTGCGTGCGTCATACTTTCGCATTCCCACATGTAAGCAGTCTTCAGTGTCTCTACGAAATGTCTTTTTTTAATTCCTTAGGTGATAATTTTGTCTACCTCCCCCTGTTCTTTACTCGTATTTATACGAGTAAATGCCGGAGGGAGAGGGGGAAAATAGCGCACCTCGGAAATGACCGAGACTCACACCGCCGCGACCTGTGCCGGGTCGTAAATAAAATTATTCAGAATAAATAAGTAATATATACGTACTATTGGCTAGTAAAAACAAAAATCTAATTTTTCGGCACACAACACGTTTTCGGGTGCAGGCAGTATTCCGACTATCCTCAATGGCTTCCTTTTAACGACTTGTTGACCGCTGCTTCGCGTAAATGTGCTAAAGAAATATATATTGAGTAAATACTCCCTAATTTCCCGGAGAGAAATAATTTTCCTCGCACCACGCAACGCGACGACACAAAACGTGCAGTTCTATAACCCAGTAGAGTTGCTCGAAAATTAACGGTATAATAAGTATATGATTTGTCAGATTGCGTGAGTACTGTCACTAAGCATACGTAGTTTCATGACCCTTTGCACAACCCGCACTACACTCTACAAAAATGCCTGTGCGTCTACTTACCCGCAAAACACTCAAAGAGCCAATCTCTGCGATAGTTCGAAATCAGCTCAGCGAATGACGTGGCGGAACATCCGTTTAGACCTCAAAATTAAGTCTGCGCTGTGGCATTACGCAATGCAAGCATGACGCTTTGCGTTGGGTAATGCCACAGCGCAGACTTCATTCTTAAAGGGGCGATGCAACGATTTTTGTATTTTGCGCAAATACCGCTTAGAACGAGTCCCTGACGTTAATGACCTGTGAAATACCCGTTCGTTTTTCACCACACGCAATCGAAGTCGCAGAAAAAAAAAATAAAGAAAAACGAGCAGAGTTCACCCCCTCAACTCGCAGCCAGAACAAGCGGCCACGTGATCTGGAGCCGATTATATGCCGCCAATGTTGATCATAGCCATGCGCTGGGGTTGGCAAGGCACAGGACACGCGCTGAGCTCCAGACATTGTTATGGTTCGGCTGTTGTCGTCATTGCAGCGATTGGACACAGGACACTACCTGAATGCTTCTCGAGCTCTCGATTATTACGAGCCCAAATCGAGTGTCCACGCCATGCTCGGGTCCAATCTATGAGCCGCATTCAAATATCGTCACTGGGCGGTACTGCTACCGCCCAGCTACGTCATCAGGTTTTGCGAAGGAGAGATTGAATGAAAACACTCGGTTTTGTCCTCGAAATTACAGCGCAACAAAGAAGTTTCTTGGTCAGTGGCGTTGCGTGCTAGTATCCTTGAGTCCCACTAGTGCCAGTAAGCTCATGTAAAGTGAAAAACATTCTAACTGAATTTCGTTGCACCGCCCCTTTAAGGCCGGTTCAGACACTTGCGTTTGAGTGCGTTTGACTGCATTTGCGGCAAGAACCGAAAGCGAGTCACCGGCACATCTGTGCTTCGTATGAAGCGTGGAATCCAATTCAAGGGATCTTCTTGGCACGCGATATAAGCAGCAGGGATGTCCTGGTGTCTCGCTTCCGCAACGCAGTCAAACGCAGTCAAACGCAACTGTGTGACCCGGCTTTAGGTCTAAACGGATGTGCCGCCTCATCATTCGCTGAGCTGATTTCGTAGATCGCAGAGATTAGCTCTTTGAGTGTTTTGCGGGTATGTAGACGCGCAGGCATTTCTTAGAGTGTATTCTATGTTGACGGAGGTTTGCTTCTCATGTGTAAATCCTCTCCTGAAGATCTTATCTTGCGTCATGGCCCTGGGGGTACTATGCGCATAATGAAATGAACCAATGCTGTGTACAGAAGCATACATAAAAAATCCTAGATATTCACACAGAAGGCCTAAGGCCCCACTCGCCTGACGGCCCTTGGTGACCCGCCAGGCGACTAGTATCGTCTTTTGCACCAAGGACCTTTCCAAGGTCCCCCCCCCCCCCCCCCCCTTCGCCCTCCTTGGAAAAATAACGAAACTGAAAGTAAAAAGACATACGCCCACATCTACTCAGACATGCTTTGATGACCACACTAATGCCTCACTCACACTGACAGTTGAGCCACATTCGAGTTGCATTTGATGATGAACATGTTTTATCTGCATTGATGTGAACATGTCTTAATCTGCATTCACACTGGCGTTCGAATCGAGGTTGCGATTCGAACGCCAGTATAAATGCAAATTAAGACATGTTCATATACAAACCAACGTTCGCACACAACTAAATTCGGGGATCAGTGACCTGAGTGGGTTAGCGGCTGAGCATGTGGAGCGAAAGTTAGCGCTGAACCCAGGGATCCCGGGTTCAGTCTCCACCCCTGCCCGTTTCGATCTGGATGAGCATCGTACCGGCGTGCGGTCGTCTATCACTACTGCGTGATGCACGTTAAAGACCCTTGGCTAGCGGCTGTACTGTACTGGCTAAATTGCTCATCTACAGCTGAGACACCAGGGTCGCTAAACTCGTCAAACACAAAGTTGGGCACGAAGTTCGCAGAGCGTGCTGATTGGACTCTTGCGACGTTGGCGTCACGCGGGACGAGATGTCAATCATCCAAGCTCTCTCGGTGCTCAAATTCTAGCGAGAATGTTAGGCACAAAGTTGTAGCGAGCTTCATCGGAGCGCGCGCGAGCAACACCGATGGGGCCCAGCCGATTGAACGGCTGCACTGATGACGTCGCGCCTGCGTGTCCCTACATCCCTACGCCGCTACCGATTCAATGAAACGTAGATTGTACCTAGGTGGGCTGTAAATACTCTGAACTTTCTCGTCGCAAGATCGTCGTTTGTGGAAGTTCTTGCTGACGACAAAGTGACGTTTCACAACTTTGTATAGGAGTTATTTGAGGCCAAAATCTTCGCTTCGGAATCGAGGCGCAGATTGAACTTTGTGATATTGTGGAGCAGTGCGCGGTGTACGCGGTATTAGAGCTCATCTTCCGCCCCTGTCAACAACGCCACCGGGGTCACCCACAGACGTTATGTAGAGACGTCGATAATGACTGAGAGATGAGGGGGCGAGGGAGGATATCGAGAAAAAGCCTGGGAAAGGGGGAAAGAAAGGTATAACCAACACAAACACACACTCAAATAGGAGTCAGGAAGGGCCGTAGAAATCGTTCGGGAGAGAGAGAGAGAGAGAGGGGGTGATAGTAGTGAAGAAGGGGGATATCCCTTCCCCCGAATTGTTTAGAGCGCAACTCTTATGCGCCCGTTTCGAGCTTGAGCGGCGTCGCCGTCGGCGTAACCGCGCGAGCGTTGTATAATGGGACGTTTTTTTACTAAATTTAGCGGGGAAACTGACGTCACGTGACTTTAACACCAATTAGGTTTCCCCGCTAAATCAGAGGCGAGCTGGATAGGAGGAGGGGGGGGGGGGGGGTGGAGGGGCATACCCTCCCCTCCGTGCCCTCCCCTCCTCCTCCTCAAGAGCTGCGCTTTAACTCGGCATCGCAGAAAACAGTAAACGTCTGTCTTTTTTTTATTATAACCAGGGTGTCGAACCGAACCCGAACCCGAACCGAAAACCGGATCAAAACCGTTATTTTTGACCGAACCGGAACAAAACCAAAACCGAAATCGAACGCTTCATATTGAACCCGAACCGGAACGAAACCATAATCTTATGTGGCGGTTACCGGTTCAACGAAAATGGTTCAGGGCCAATGTGTTAATAATTGGTCTAAATGTGAAAAGTTGCAGGCGTATATTTTTCTTATGTTGCCAAGACGAATCTTAGATACTGTGCGATATTTTTACATTTCGTTTTTACTGCATACGTAATAAAAAAATACATCATAGTCGGGAGAGCTTCAACATTACTTTGTTTCTTGGATTGACCCTGGCGGTGCGGTAGCAGCGGCGGCGATTTCAAAGCACCGCTTGGTCGCTTGGCTACGAAATGTCCAATTGTCGGAGCGGATCGCGCCGCTGTAGGCACGGAGGCCTACGCGTCCGCGAATATTTGACCTCAAGATGCACTGTAGTTGCAGTCGATGAGCCATTTAGCCAATCGAGCACCGAGAGCGCACCACGTGGCCTTCCGCTTCAGTGCAGCGACACCCTGAAGGAAGGGGGACAAGTACCGCGCTGCATCGGCAGTACAGTTTGTAGGGTCGCCGATGGTGCATTTCAATGAAAAAAAACTTTTCGTCAACGTGCTCGAAGTGTTACTTTACAAAAGAAAAAAGAAGAAGGAAAACATGGGTTGTTGGAGGCAACGTTACTCGGTCATGATTCGCCGACGCGCCGCGCCCTGGAAGGAGGCCAGGGGGAGGAGGAGGGAGGAGGGAGGAAAGAAAATGTATCTTTGTTTTTTGTAGGTTTGTCAGACTAGCAAGGCCAACATGTCGCTTCTTCAACCATTTTCTCATTTTTTTAAGTCCTCTTTCATCATCTTCAACTGAGCATTCGAGAAACGTCGCTCGCTGTGATGGTATTACCGGAACTTTGTTCGGTTGCTGAGAGGTACAAATGACCTGGTCTGAGTCCCTCAGACCGGGTAATTTGCATAAAGCGTTGTTTGCGATAAAAAGTCAAAGTGACTAGGCAAAGCATCGCAACGAGATCTTTAGAACAGCTTTTTTCACCGGAACCCGACGCGCTGTCAAGATTTGGTCAAGACGTAGTCACAATTCGTTAGAGGTGCGTGTTCACACGCCCGGTCATTGACACATCGGCCAGTCTGGCCGGTGTATACACGGCCACAGCTTAACGGGATTCGATAAACTACCCCAACTGCGCACCCGACGTCCCTAGGCCTGTTTCTGTGTTTTACGGCACCTCTGTTTCCTCTCATTCCCCTGTCAGCCACTCTGGGTCATAGCTATGACATCTTGCTGGGTGCCCAAAACAGGTAGTCTGTATACTAAAAAACACGAGTGTGCAGAGCGAAACAACCCAAAACATGTGGAGAACAAGCAATCTAGCTAGAGAGCTTTTTACTGTTTACAAAATCACAGCCCAGCGTGTGATCTTCACAGCCCAGCACGTGCGTGTTTGTCGCTTCAGAAAACGAGCAAAGCACGCGCTATACGCCCGAACACTAAAGGTGGCACCAGCCACAAGCTCGTTTTTGGAAAGTTTTATAGACCCATCCCGAAAATATGCCCTCTTCTGGCAGACTTGAAATACTGCATAGCTGTGTGTGCGAAAGACAAAAAAAAAAAAAAATAGAGATCCCATCGCTTATATATAGTTCACTTAGAACAGTAATGTGCAAGTAATAGCCTTGCCACATTGGTGGTGTCTTTTGCGCACGTTACGGAGCAAAGTTTTCATATCTGCTTGAAGAGCGAGCAGTATTGGGATGGGTCTACTGCAAGTATCTCGTGTTCAGAAAACGCTGCAGAAAGTGCTCGGTCAATATTCAAAGGTCGAGTTGGGAACCGGTTCAAACCGGTTCGCGCTAAGTAAAACCGGTAACCGGAGTGATATTATGTGCGCTACCCTAAACCGGAACTGAACCGGAACAAAATGCAATGCTACTGAACCCGAACCCGAACCGAACCGAAATAATGACCGGTTCGACACCCTGATTATAACTCTCTGAAATGCTATAGTCCGGGGCTGGGGCGATATCCCCCCCCCCTTACACCCTTATGCCCCTTGCGCCCCCTTTTTCGACGCCACTTGGGGGGGTGAATCGCTCCCCTCCCCGTTCTTCTGTTTCGA
Organism: Ixodes persulcatus; assembly: GCA_013358835.2. NCBI lineage: Eukaryota > Metazoa > Arthropoda > Arachnida > Ixodida > Ixodidae > Ixodes > Ixodes persulcatus. The sequence goes on along the minus strand of JABSTQ010011061.1, from coordinate 125,152 downwards.
CAACCCTGCTTAAGGCTGAACTCCATGGGACGAATATGCTGCGAATAATCGACGAATTTTGGCCGGCGGCTTTTGCTCTGCGCGTGGAATCAACACAGTGGCTGCTACGTCGCGCGCAAAGAGAGCGTGCCGTCGGGCGGCGTTCGCCAGTTATTCGTCGCATAATTCGTTCCATGGAGTTCAGCCTTTAGAGGCGTTCCAACTGAGCGATGACGAGGAACAGCACAGCGTGCAATTTTCGAAATTATGGTTCTAGAGATTCTGGAATTAAAACGGGGCGCGTTCCGTGAACTTACGAGCGGCCATGACAGACTTTCAATTGAGAGGCTCGTGCCAGGGTTCGTTGTGTGCAGACGCAGGCGCGTTGAGTGACGTCCTTTTATAGTTTATAACTTTGACGTCAGGGTCAGGAGTATCAGTTGTGAACGACAAATTTGATGGTGCGTGTTCGAGTCGGCGGTGAAAAGTTTGGATGTGTACGATGAAAGCTTGGTGTCCTCGCGTTCTCGAAACATCACCGTCAATATTGACAAACTGACATTACTCTTATTTCAGTTGATGAACGCAGAATTAATCCCAGTTTGGCTAATCTTTGAAAGTCTATCATTAAATAATTTTATCTCCCGCTGATGGGGGACAATTGCCCGGAAGCGAAATCCGTCCGAAGATGGACAATGCAACTCAGCTGGTAGTGACCTATCCCCGTCGGGTTACACTCTGATCAAATTCAAAAGGCCGAGATAAATAAAAGAGACGACAGAGACGTTTGTTTAGTAAATCCTGCTTTATCGGCGGAAATAAGAACGATATCAGACTATCAACTTTGACGGTGTTGATTTTAGAATGCAATTACTCAAGCCTCCGTTGTGCTTTTTAGAGACCATCAAGGTCGCAGATGATAATCTTCATCGTGACATTATACGTATACAAAGCATGTTCGTCTCCGCGTGCTGCTCTAGCTCGGCGCCTAGGGAGTAGTAGGGATTTTTCGAACTTGCAATGAAAAACGTCACGAAGATAAACGGATCTGCGGGTTTGTGAGAAAAGAAAACTTCGCAGCAATCTTTCGGCTCCTCCCCCTGATATCTCATAACACGAAGAAAGTTGTGTCTGACGAGTTTAGCGACCCAGGCGCCCACCGAGGCAGACAAACTTCCGCGGCTGTATAAACACGCACACAACAATTTTTTGCCGCACTGTCAGCTTAGTGGTGCCTCCCATTTCGGTTTGCTGACTTCACCGCTTTGCCATACGTTGATAGTGATCTCAGCCCAGCAATAAGAAATGATGTACGATACTTCTGGTACGTCATTCTATCATTTCCAAGACCATTGTTTTTTCAGACATTTTTTTTTTTTTATGCAATGCTTCTTTTTTTTTTCTTTTGCTCTGAAGGGAGCCCGTGAAAGAGCCGGGAGGCTCTTTCACCTTTTTGTTTTCAGCAATAGACCGATCTCACCAGCCAGTTTGACTACGCCACCGCTGCCGCAATGCATCGAGGGAGCTTTAGTCTTTCTGCACGTGCGACAACCTCGCTGGAGCTCTGCGCGTGTGGAGCATGAGGCGGCACGAGCCGTCTTGTGCACTGCTGCCTGCCTCCTGCGAACTATACTTCGTTTCACCTTATCTGCGAGCGAAGCCAAAGCTAGAAGCGCGAGACCAGCGCTTTTTGCGTTTCTCCCCAGCTCGCGCGCTCGAGCAAAGCCTGAACGCACGGAGTTTTCGTGCTCGCGCTCCCAGCTTTGCCTTCGCTCGCACATAAGCTGAAACGAAGTATAAAGTTATGGCGGCGTCACGCATGCGCCGAACGCTTGGTGAGATCGGTCTATTATTTGATTTTTTTTTTTAAATATTGTTGCGTACTATTGGAAACGGGCCCTACAAGAAGTGGTGTAGCCTAAAAAGGACAGCACTGAGACACTCTGCATGAATCGCAAGGAGGAGGAGGAGAAATTCCGTAAAGTAGTAGAGAGGACGGAGTTTGTCCTGTGGGAAAAATGCCGACGATGTCCCGTCCGAAAAACAGAGGGAAACGTAAAGAAGAGCAGAGAAAGGAAACAGGAGATGGGGAAGGAGGAAGGAAGGAAGGAGGAAGAAAGCCGGCGGTCAGTGTTAATAATCACTTGTCACTACACATACACACCCACACACACACACTAGCTGTTCTGGAATTCGCTGCTTTTAAAATTGTGCTAAAAGTCCAGAGTCCTTTAAAAAACACAAAAAAAGGCCCGCATATGTCTGCGGCGGGCTCGAGAGCCCCGTGGAAAAATGATGTCATCAGTTTCCTCCAGTGGAGGACGAAGGTCCTGAAGCTGCTGGGAAAATCTCTACCTTTGAACGTTGTATTTAGGACATTCCCAGAGCATGTGGTCGGCGTCTTCTGAGACCTTGCAAGCGTCACATAGAGGCTACTTCCTTTTGCCCCATCGATACAATACTTTTCCGGTTTTCGCACTTCCAGTGCGGAGGCGAAGTAGAACTGTAGCTTCTGCTCGGCTGAGGCCACTTAGGAGGCAAGGTTGGTGCCCTGATTCTTCCGCTGGACCCAATGATGAAATGTGTAAGCGAACTTGCTTTTGGAGCCAGCGGTCGTCTGTCGGACACTTGAGTGTCGGAGCGAAATCGTCAAATCCAGAAGCGAGACGATCTGCTGTTCCACTTACTCCCACGTGGGAAGGCACCAATTGGGAATAAACTGTGAAACCAGCTTTTCTGTCTACGCAAGCATACCCAAATAGGGGAACTCGTAGAAACAACAAGAACAGCTCTTTATGCGCTAGAAGATGCATAAATCGCGGTTTGAACTGAACCATCTAGGACATTCGCACCACAGGAAAGAAAAAGAAGTTGGAACGCTCCAAAGCTGCTGCGCATGTTCGAACGGCATCCGATGTCATCTTGGCACCTGCAAGACTTTCAACCACACTCCCCCGCAATTTTTAAGTCAGTTCCTTTCAAGCGCAAGAGCCAGAACAAGTGAGGCGACAAGTGCTACAAGTAAGCACCATCGGAGGGCAGATCTCTGCTTTAACGACGCCACTCAACGACGTGTGCCATACCCACAGCGCATGGAAAGCATACTGCAGTCAGGACAAACATTAGGCGAACATGTCCAAGTGCCAAACATTCATAATTTCCGCGGTCGCCGCCCTCAAAATAGCGAGCGAGACGCTCCTTTGTCCACGACCCGAATCTTGGCAATCTCGGCGTGCGCATGCTGTCTGCTGTTCACGTTTCTGGCGTTTGCAGCCGCATTTCTTTTGCTTATTGTTCCCCTCCTTTCCTCAGAATACAATGAACAGGCAAATACCGAACATTCTTCCGAACAAAGCGTCACGGAGACGGACGATGGGGCATTGAGCACAGTCACATCATTCATTACTTCGACTTTGAGCTTGACGCCATCTTTACCTTCCTCTTCGACGACCACAGTGAGTGTTACAACTGACACTGTAAGCAGTTCCGAGAGCTCCGGAACACCGCAGTCATCAAGCACGTCGCCAACTCCCTCGTCAACATCGACGTCATCAGTGACCATCACCACTACAACCCCGATCACGATGTCAAGCTCGACCTCCGATACAGTATCAACTGGAACTTCAGGATCACAAAGCAGCACGTCGTCAACTTCGATCTCCGATACAGTATCAAATGAAACTTCAGGATCACAAAGCAGCACGTCGTCAACTTCGATCTCCGATACAGTATCAAATGAAACTTCAGGAGCACAAAGCAGCACGTCGTCAACTTCGATCTCCGATACAGTATCAACTGGAACTTCAGGATCAGAAAGCAGTAAGTCGTCAACTTCGATCTCCGATACAGTATCAACTGGAACTTCAGAATCAGAAAGCAGTAATTCGTCAACTTCTATGTCACCAAGCAGCGCGACACCGGCATTGTCAACTTCGATCTCCGATACAGTATCAACTGGAACTTCAGGATCAGAAAGCAGTAATTCGTCAACTTCTATGTCACCAAGCAGCGCGACACCGGCAGTGTCAACTTCGGTATCACCAAGCAGCTCGACACCGGCATTGTCAACTTCGGTATCACCAAGCAGCGCGACACCGGCATTGTCAACTTCGGTATCACCAAGCAGCGCGACATCGACATAGTCAACTTCGGTATCGCCAAGCAGTGCGACACTTATGTTACCAACTTTAGAATCAACAGCCGACATCACTAGAACGCAGACGTCAACGAATTACAGCAATGGTACTGCGGGAACGACTCTTCCGAGTGCATTTGAATCTGGGATGACCACAACATCCTAGTCACTATCGGGGCATTTTCACTGCCAACTTCAGAATCACCGACAAACATCATCAGTGATGCTGTCGTCACCCATTCATTACAAGTATTTACATAGTGCGGCACATCAGAGTCACCGATCGAAGCGTCATCGTCATTAGCAACTTTAAGGTCACCAACACGCACCGCACTATTGGTATCGTGGGCACCGACTGGTGAAGTTATATTTTCCGACATGATCGGGGCCTCGGAATCACTAACGTTGTGACGTCGCCATGATTATCAACGGGATTTCCAAAGGACAGTAACACTTCGCGCGAAACGGAAGAAGTTTTTTTTTTCCTTCTTGTTTTTGCATAGATGCTACTTGCGATCAATAATATGTAAGGATCGGACCATCCGGTTCGTATGGTGCAATATTCCGCAGAAGTGTGCCCGATGTATTAGAGGTGACATTTTCACTGAAAGGAGTATGATTATTATCCTTAGGCAACGTCGCACAAGCAGTTAAAAAAAAGCGCATTGTGAAGACTTTTTAATGCGCTGAACTGGTCAGGACAGTGTCAATTTCTTGAAATATGTGTGACAATGAAGAAAAAAAACAGCCCCAATTAGTGGCAGATTATGGCGAAAAGGTACAATGAATTCGACGCCGATATTCAGATAGCCGCAGTGGTGGGGAGAATAAATGATTTAATTTGGTGTTTAGTAAAGTTGACTTCACCGACACCTCTTCCTTTCTCTTTTTTTTTTAAGTGTGATTCGTTTTGGGAGGTTTATTCGTAATTTCAAAATATGTCTTGTTGTCCTTGAAGGAAAAAAAACTTTCTATCTCGCATTATGCGAATACTTTTTGCGCCTCTGTTAGCAATCTCGTGTGTCGAAGTTACACGCTGCGGTATTAGTAGTATAATTTTTTTTTTTTTTTCACGGAGGATTGGATGTCATTGTACATAATACGTGATGACCGTTCCACTGTGTGCGGCATTGGTTTGGACGAAATGACCTATTGGCACATGTCTGCCAATGTTTGGGCATGTCCTCTGATTGGACACGAGCGCTACGACAGCGTTCGGCGAGGACTCGGATCCAATCACGCGCTTCGTGGCCCAAAAATGGCGACCGCCAATGTTTCAATTAGAAAAAAAAAAATGTTGACAGGACAAGCGATAACTAGGCTTAAGGCTAGACTACATCACCGTGACTCCATGAAACGAACGAAGGCGACGAATTTCGCCCGGCGGTGTTCCCTCTGCGTGGCGTGAGGATCACCAGTGGCCTTAGCGCACCGCGCGCGAAGCGAACGTACGCTACCGCGGGCGAAATTTGTCGCCTTTTCGGCCGTATATATCCGCCCCATGGAGTTCAATTGCATTTATTTGGTTCTGGAGAGTCGGGGGAAACGCAGAAAGGCCGAAAGCCCGTACCTCCCGAAGGCCAGCGGGCAGTTCATCCTTCAGAGCAGGGTTCTCCAAACGTTTTTGGCTAAGGTACCGGATTAGCAATCTTTCGCAATCTCGAGGGCCGAAAAAGGTAAGAAAAAAAGGGTAATCATAAATGAAGAAAAACTAAATAAACCTAGATGAGCATTCGAGCAGATGATGATGATGACAACATTTATTTGTCCATAGATGGGGTCAGGGAAGAGGGAGTGTTGAGAGAGCCTCCCCCTCTCCCCCCTCAGTCGGCGGACAGGAGTCCTTGTTCCTTGGCGGCGGCCTCGGCCATCTGGACCAGACGGACCTGTTCTCCCGGGTCCGAGCTGAGCAGCACGGTCTCCCACTGCTCGGAGATTCTAATGTTTAACATTAAGATTTGAGCTCTATTTCTGTTGTTTTTATGGTTTTTAAAGGGACAGGCCCAGACCATATGTTGCAGGTCGGCCCTGTCCCCGCAATGCTTACACGCGCTGGAGTAAAGCCCCGGATAGCAGCGGCTGTACGCCACTGGGTTTGGAAATGTGTTAGTTTGAAGAAGGCGCCACGCCACTGCCTGCCATTTGGACAGAGTCCTGTCTGCTGCGGGACATTTAGCCCTTCCTAGCCTGTAGTGATTAATCACGTCCCGGTAGGCAACCAGCCTGTCTCTGTCCGACCGGCGGAACGAGTGTGCGTCAATGATGTTGGTGACGTCGGCCCGGTCGGTTAAGCCTCGAGCCGCGTCGTGTGCATTCTCGTTCCCCGGGAGGCCAGAGTGAGCTGGCGCCCACACGATTAGAACTCCCCGAACTCGATCTCCGTGGAAACCGGTCCGTAGAATTTTGAGTGCCTCGGACGATATGCGTCCCTTCGTGTAATTTAAAATTGCCGGCTTGGAGTCGCTTACTATGAATTTGATCCGGGAGGACGAGGTCATTGCCAGTGCAATGGCTGCTTCCTCCCCGACCCCCGATGAAGTCGTGAAGACCGTGCCAGAATTGATTAAGTTGCCCTGTCGATCAACTACCGATATGGCCATGGCGTCGCGACTACTGTAATCTGCGGCGTCCACGTAAACCACGTCCTCGAGGTGTGCGAACCTTTTATCTAGTGATTGTGCTCTGGCCTGCCTGCGTTCCGTATTGTGTTCGGTGTGCATGTTTCTTGGTAATGGTGGGATGTGTAGTATATGCCCCCTGATGTCGGGTGGAATGTCGTGTTTCTCTCCGAGTCTTCCTTCGTAGTTGATATTTAGCGTCTGGAGGATATGTCTGCCAGTCGGGCTCTTGGTAAGCCTTTCCATCTGCGCTATCCTCTGTGCTTCTACTAGCTCGTCTAGCGTGTTGTGCAATCCTAGTGTTTCAAAGCGCTCGTTGGAAGTCGTGATTGGTATGGCCGATTGCCTGCTTGTAAGCCCTTTTTATTAAAGCGTTGATTGTTTTGCGTTCATCTGCCTTGAGGTCAAGAAAGGGAGCGACGTAGGTTACTCGACTCAAGACGAATGCCTGGACCAGCCTGATGAAGTTGCCCTCCTTCATTCCGTGATGCCGATTGGCTATCGGCGAAACGAGGCGGGTGGTTTGATACACACTTTTTTCGAGTGTCCTGATTGTCTCGATGTTGTGGCCGTTCTCCTGACTCGATGTTGTGGCCTAAGATCCTAATGCAGTGTACCACCGGGATGGGCACCCCCCCGCAAGCGTATAGCTGAATTTGTGGTTTTTCGGTGGTTGCTTCCTTTTTCTGTCCTCTCCGGGTTGGCCGATAAAGGAGCAGCTCCGATTTTTGTGGGGAACAGCTTAAGCCTTTCGGTTCCACGTACCCTTCCACCGCGTTTATTGCCTGCTGCAGCGTATCCTGCACGTGCCCGTCGCTGCCGCCAGCCACCCAGAGTGTGACGTCGTCAGCATACAGGCTGTGATTTAGTCCGTGTATTTTCTCTAAGAGGATGGGTAGGCCGATCATAGCGACGTTGAAGAGGAAAGGCGAGAGGACAGAGCCTCGCAGCGTGCCTCTGCTCCCCAACTCCAGCTCGCCGGACTCAACCCCCCCCCCCCCCCCCCCTACTGTCAGGGTGATCGTCCTGTCGGATAAAAATCCCTGATGTAGTCGTAGGTCTTTTGACCTACCTCTACTTTTTCTAAGTTCTCTAGAATTGCTGCGTGTTTTGCATTATCAAATGCCTTTGTGAGGTCGAGCCCCACAATGGCCCTGGTGTCTAGCGGGGAGCATTCCTCTCCATCTATAATGTGATGTTGGAGCCTCAGCATCACGTCTTGAGTCGAGAGCTTGGGCCGAAAACCTATTATGGTATGGGGAAAGAGTCCCTTCTCATCCATATACTTGTTTAGTCTGTTTAACACTATGTGCTCCATCAGCTTCCCCAAGCATAAGGTGAGCGAGATGGACCGCAGTGTCTCCAGCTGTAGCTTTTTGCCCCGTTTCGGTATCATGATAACCTTAGCGGTCTTCCATTGTTTGGGGATTTTACCGTCCTTCCAGCACTTGTTCATGTACTTGGTGAGAGCCTCGATGGAGTCGTCATCTAGATTCCTCAGCATCTTGTTTGTTACACCGTCCGGTCCCGGAACGGATTTGGTGCGGAGACCTAGTATAGCTCCCCGCGCCTCCGCCGTCGTGAACGGATGGTCAAGAGTCTCATTCGAGGCTCCCGCGTATATTCTAGGTTGTTCTTTTGGATTGATCCCGATGTATCTATTGCGGACTTCCTTGATTAGGTCGTCGTTCGTGCCCTGGTAGGTATGCAGAATTTTACTTAGGTTGTGTTTTTGCGTGGTCTTGCTTTTATCTGGGTCGATTAAGTACCTATGGATATTCCAGGTTCTTGCAAGGCCCATCTGTAGTTCCATACCATCGCACGTGCTGTGCCACTTTTGGCGCGACAGCTGGTTCACGTAGTCCTCTATTGTTTTATTAAAGGAGCGGTGCAACGATATTCAATTGGAATGTTTTTCACTTTACACGAGCTTACTGGCACTAGTGGGACTCAAGGATACTCGCACACAACGCCACTGGCCAAGAAACTCCTTTGTTGCTGTGTAATTTCAAGGACAAAAGCGATCATTTTCATTCAATCTCTTCTTTGCAAAATTTGATGACGTAACGTGAGGATCGCAGTACACCCCAATGACGATATTTGAATGCTGTTCATAGATTGGACCCGAGCATTGCGTGGCCACTCGATTTGGGCTCGTGATAATTACTAGCTGGAGAAGCATTCGGGTAGTGGCCCGTGTCCAATCGCTGCAACGACGAGAATAGCCGAGCCATAACAATGTCGGGAACTCAGCGCGTGTCCTGTGCTTTGCCAACCCCAGCGCGTGGCTATGATCAACATTGGCGGCATATAATCGGCTCCAGATCACGTGGCGGCTTGTTCTGGCTGCGAGTTGAGGGGGTAAACGCTGCTTGTTTTTCTTTAATTATTTTCTGGGACTTCTATTGCGTGGGGTGAAAAACGAACGCGTGTTTCATAGGTCATTAACGTCAGGGATCCGTTCTAAGCAGTATTTGCGCGAAGTACAGAAATTGTTGCATCGCTCCTTTATGGCCCGTTCACACTGGAGGCGGATCCGCAAACGCGAGGCGGTTCGGGTCATTTCCAGCCGCAAAAGCGGCTGGAGCGGCGCGGTTGGGGCGCGTTTTCAGGATCGGTCCGAGACCGAATTTTCAGAACCGCTTTCGGCGACCGCGTAGCGGTTCCCGAAAGTGGGCCAATAGGAACTCGATGCTGCCGTGACGTTTGGTTGACGTCACGCTAGCATCCGCACAGTCCCAAGATGGCGACCATTGACACCACCGGTGCAGCGGAGTCGACGAAAAAGAAGAGAAAATATCCGGTGAAGACGGAGGTCCTATTGGACCTCCGTCTCGTCTCTTTCATGGAAGCAAGGGCGGATCCACCATCTTCTGGGACGTTTGCGCTTATCTCTGCCCTGAGACGCCAAAACAACTGCAACTAGTGCTACACCAGCAGCCTCTTCGTCGCTCAGGTCCTCATCACTGCTGCTCGCGAGGTGTTCCATGCTTGTTTTTGCGGGTGGCTTCTTGATGGATTTGAATTAGAAACACAAGCGGATGCTGGATTGTAAAACAGGGTTGCCACTTGCAAGTCTCGTAAACCCCCCGAAAGGATGCGTGTTCGTCGAGAAGCCGCCAACCGCGCCGCTCGAGTGTGAACAGGGCCGCTTTCGAACCGCATCCGGAAACGCTTCGCAAACGCTGCTCAACCGCCAGTGTGAACGGGCCATGAAGGCGGCGGTCCCACGGCGGCCATCTTGAACAAGCCATTAGTTCAACCACTAGATGGCGGCACTCATCCGAGTGGCCAGAAAACAAGCTCGTGGCAGTGATGTTCCTCCTCTGCTCTTAATTTCCTCCTTTCTGCTGCTCGCCCGTGCACGTTCAGCGCTCAGCGCGTACTCCCGCTGACACAAATGCCAGCAAACGTGCCAGTGGTGCTAGCAGTGCCCAGTTCGCACAGAAGCGGAGCCCAGCTAGCTCATCGACCCGATCGAGAGTGCCTAGCTCAAGATCGAGAGGCTCAAAAGCCAGTAGCTATCGTTTTAACTATTTAAGAATTAAAAACATAGTCAATCAATCAGTGAAGAATGTTATCAAACGTTAAAGAACATATATAAGACATGCCTTGTCAGCATTTCGTTAATGAAAGATCTTTTGCACGACAAAAACGTTTAAATTCATTTTCGCTGCAAGTCAGAGCGCAGCCGACATAACAGGACAATGAGGCCAATCAAGCAGAACCAAAAAACACTATGTCACGGAGCTCAACATCCTATAGTGCGTTTGTTGTCACCGGTCAAAGCAATCAAGCGCAAACCATGCACTATGGCCTTTCTCTTTTAGTATGCGTGTTTGTGCTTGTGTATCTTATAGTCTTTGACTGCATTTTGATCTATAATAAAACAAGCAATAGCAGACTTTTTTTTTTTTTTTCAAGGCGGGTGTTCAGAAGGGCGCTTTATATAACTCATCATTTTGATGGTAGTTTGATTAAACTTGAATACCAATTATCTGACCTTATAAATAACCACCCTAATATTGTTGAAATAGTACGCCGAGGTCGAAGACTCTGCATGTTCAAGAAAAGAGTAAAAGTGTATTTTGTATCCCAAGTGGCTTAAATTTTGTTAGGCGAGTGGGTAGCAGATTTCAAAGTGCATTTTATGGTGCTTTTCATATTTTTTGCATTATTATTTAGGTCTATTTATAATTTGATGTTGAAAAAAAATATACCAACCTCTTACATGTATCTTTATCTGTATATATTTTCTGTTTGATTGCAACAGATATGAAGCCTTTTACAGTAACGCTGACATTGTATGTTAATTAATGTGATCTCAATGATGTCGATGGGAATGATTTCCATTTGAAACGTTTGATGACGCTGATATTAATTATGATAACTACGATGTTTAGCTGATGTCAATTTTATTATTTTATGCATAATTGATTCTTATACTGACACTGGTCATGTACACCGTTGAATGCTGTAAAAAGGGGCTGATGGCCTGGTCAGAAGACTTTTAATGCGAGAAAAGTATTTGCCCCACCACGCGAAAATCCGGCGGCGGCGGCGGCGGCGGCATGCGATGGTACCAAAAATGGCCGACGGCGCAAAGAGTAAAAACACGTCAGAAACGCCCGGATTGACGTCAAAATTTTCACGAAGGTTCCTATAAATAAAGTAAATGAACGACTTTTGAAACAAACTTTAGTACATTTCGGTCTGGATGGGAATCGAATCCGGGCCTCCGGGGTGCGAGACGGGCACGCTTCCCCGACTCCACGGCGGCTCCAAGGTCCTGGCGCCTAGTGCGTGCGTTATTGCACACGTCACGTCGCAACCATCTGGCTGACTAAAGGTGTGTCCAAGTGCGTGCGTCATTGGGCACGTGACGGTGGAGCCAATAGGGAGAAGGTGGCGCCACGTCATGAGTGTATAACATGGGCGCGCTGTTTCCCGCGCGTCACACACCGAATCAGCAAAAATAACGCATGTCGAAATAATAAATCGAAAACTTTTCACCAAAAGGACTGCAATGCTTTCATATTCCCACACGTAAGCAATCAAAAGTGTCTGTGCGGAATTTTCTTTTGTATTCTTTTGCCGCAGCCCCTCAGACACATGTATGTCTGGAAATAAGGATTATTATTATTATTAATAACTCACGCACACAATATCTTTTTTTTTTTTTACAACATGTTCACGGGAGAGCCGCCAAGCGGTCTTGACCATCTAAAGTTCAAGTTCAGTGTGTCTTCACGTTCCTATAGCCGTCTGCACGTTCACGTTCAAATGGAAAAACACCATAGACCGTCTTCTCTTTTCAAATGACAACGAACCGAAGCAGGCACGTAGCCAGGGGGGGGGGGGGGGGGGGGGGGTGCATGGGGCCCGGCCTTCCCCGAAATCTTCCATTTTGCTGAGACCTCCTCTCCCCCTCCACCTCATACAGCATTTTGTCATGGGCGGCACCCCCCCCCCCCCCCCCCCCCCCTTCCCGAAACAAAATCCTGGCTACTTGCCTGAACCGAAGACCACATGAAGTGGTGAAAACTTAGCCATTTTTCCGCCCAATCGTTTTTTTTATGCATTTTGAAGTGCGCGCAATCCGGTGTCACTCAGCTCGAGCCCGTAGCTTTGGCTAGTGCATAGACGCCATTTTACCGCCCAAATCACGCAACGAGTGCGCGAGAGCGTCACGCGCTGGCACATTCAGAGCAACAATGGATGTCTCCACCCTGAGACAGACAGACATGTAGGCAACCTAGGCTAGAGTGAACAGGCATGATCTCTTACCCCCCATTCCCACTGGAAGCGGATCCGCGTTCGCGAAGCGGTTGCGAACGCGGTTGTATAAAGATCTAGTACAATTGCACGCGCATTTGATGTCATCAAATGCGCGTGCAATTCACATTGGAAGCGGATCCGCTTCCAGTGTGAATGAGCCCTTACGGCCATTGCACCGGGAGTAGTTGCTCCCTGCGGCGGCAGCTTGGAGGGGTCGCTGTAACCCTACCGCTCCTACAGTGCTTTAATTCCTTCTGAGAGGCACGTCCTCCTCACCGTGTTGTCCTCTTTGCTCCGGGGTTGAGTTGGATAAGTTTTTAGAGTAATTAGACCTACAGGTCGTGAGGCCAGCTGCCTTCAGGGACTTATGCGGAACATGTCTTTCTCTTCGTCTCCTTAAGTAACAAGTTTGTATAGACAAGAATTTAATTATTGTAAGCCGAAACTTATTTCAATCTGCTCACTACAGTTATTTCAAACAAGTATAATTGCACACATTTTCAATCGCATTGGTCGGGGAACAGTTGTTCAGAAGGATGGCTCAGGCGGCGTTGGGCATGGTTGTGTGGTCGCACCCCTACGCGGCTAAAGAAGTTCCATTGTTCCTCGGCGAGAGTGAAGGCCACAAGGAAACCGCTCTCTAGCCCGGTCATGGAAGAACATGGCAGGGCAGCACTGAGCATCTCGCTTGATTTTATTTCGCAATACTCATTGCGGGCACTCAGATAAACGAAAGAGAAGCGCGAGGAAACTTCACGAGTTGTGATCCTGGACCGGCTTGCTAGAACAGCGTCTCAGCTGAGGCTGAGTGAAAGAAAGCACTGCAAAAGGTTGGTCGCACGACTGTCTTGAGACGCGGCTTGAGTCCCGCTCAGCTCGAGCGCTGCTTTTGGCATTGCTTTCTTTCCCAAAGTCTCAGCTGAGACGCAGTTTCTCGGCGAGATGTTTTGGTGGCGCCCTCCTGTGGTTCCCCCTTGTGACGTCATTACCTTGCAAACAACAAGTTCGATGGTGTTTGTTATTAGCATGGTGGAAGCTTGAAAGCATTGCGCTCTCAAAGGAACACTGCCAACACCGTCAAAATTAAAGTTCTTTCATTCCTCTTATTTCCGTCAATGATAAATCCCCTTTCCGACGTCATAGTCAGCGTTCGGCCAATCGGGGAAGGCCGACCACAGCGACGCTTTCGGTCGCGCACGGGGCTAATAACAAGAGTCGCGGTTGGTGTAAACGCAAAGTGGAAGCCTGGAGTCGTTGCATTATTAAACCAACACCATGAAAGTTGATCGTCTGACATTGTTCTTATTTGAAAAAATTAAATAAAAATTAATCCAAAGAAAGACGACCGTAGTGAGGGTTTCGCACATGTGCAACGCTTTTGATAGGGCACTGCATGGAAAGGGGGTTTATAAAGGCTGAACTCCATGCAACGAATTATGTGACGAATAACTGGCGAACGCCGCCCGACGGCACGCTCGTTTTGCGCGCGACGTAGCAGCCACTGTGTTGATTCCACGCGCAGAGCAAAAGCCGCCGGCCAAAATTCGTCCGTTATTCGCAGCATATTCGTCCCATGGAGTTCAGCCTTTAGACCCTTTTCTTGAGCCTCAGATTTGAACCATGATGACTGGCTGTTTGTTGCCTTAGTATGAGGACCAGTCACTGCGGTTTACACATAACACTCTCCGTATGTTTTCTACAAGTAGAGTACTCAATCCCCGCCCCTGCCCGTTTGAATCTGGATGAGCATCGAACCGGCGTGCGGTCATGTATCATTACTGCGTGACGCACGTTAAAGACCCCAGGCTAGCGGTTGTACTGCACTGGCTAAATTGCTCATCTACAGCTGGGAGACTCGTCGCCCTTGGAGGCAGACCAAGTTCTAGGCTGTATAAACATACACACAGCCCAATTTTGTTTTACAAGTAGAGTAACGTTAAAACTGAAAATCTAAAATTCCTGCACGATGGCGAACAAAACAGAACACAGAGCGGTTGGAAAGCTGGAACCTTAAAAAAGAAAAATGTCGGGTAAAAATCTTGGAGTGAAGGAAAAGAAATTCCCCTTTGTCGTCACCATCATATGGAGCTCAATATTCGCAACTTTCGTGGTGTCGGAACATGGCAGGGACCCTTTTCATGTTTACAAACATGAACTGCCTCCTGCGTCCCAAGCAACTTCCGGTCGCTCCGTCTTTGAAAGTATGTCGAGCTTGCCTATGTCGCCAGTGCTAGAAAGCATAAACGCTACACGCACATCAAAGTTGGAGATTTAACGAGGGCCCTCGGCTGGTCAATTTAACGTCTTGGAGGAGGCAAGTTGGTTTACAAGAGTATTCGAAAATATTTATCATATCTGGGGGTTATGCGTTCTTTTGGCGTTCACCTGGAGAATTGGTGGTTAAACGTTTCATCAACATTTCAAACAGCGGTGTTAGGGTGGGCTTTGTTCATACTTTTTATGAACCGGAAGTTCTCTTGGACGTCAAAGACTAGAACAACTCCTGGTGGCGTTTGTCATGAAAAGGGTCTATAGGCACTAGATGTTTTCGAGAACTTGCTCGTGACCCTTGTTTTTTTCTTCTTTTTCTTGCAAGATTATTTACTCATTGCAAGAAAGAGGAACTAGCGCGAGGAAATATTTGAGAAAAGAATCCTCTGCATCAGGGACAGAATCCCCCCAGCGCCACTTTTCCTGAACTTCTCAACCTCGAATTTCAGCCACCTTTCAAAAGATGGCGCAAGTGCGCGTCGTCTGCTACAGCATAGGTTCTTTTTATTATTTAGGACAATTAGTATGCTTTAAAAAAATTACAATCATAGAAAGTGATTTTAATTAGAACGAGAAAAGCACTAATTGAAGAATCGTTGCTTAAATAGCTGCCCTCTCCTGTGAAACCGGTTTCTTGCGTACAGAGTCGAGCTTCAAAATAGTCCCATGATTTAAACATATTTTAAACAAATCTGATTATGAATACGAAAAAATCACGCTTCTAGTGAACCAGCTGAGTTCCTCTAGCATACAATTAAAAAAAATTAGGTCAGATGCCAGAACGCTGTCTGAGAAAACCAAGAACGCGTTAAGGAAATTCTTAGAAATTTTACCATAATCAAATTGTGTTTACAAGAAAACGGCTGGCGTTGCACTTCCAATATTTTGTATTCTGAGTTCCTATGTTTACCACAAGCATGCCCTTAAATGTCGTTGCTGCGTTATGATGTGAAACTGAGTTACGAGACTTCAAAATCACATAAAAAAGGCTCTTTTTGATTAAATATTAAAAAATGTGAGCGTGCTAATTAACAAAAACACGTGTGCACGGAACTAGAGGAGTCATTCTTCTATTCAATAAAAAAATAAGAACGCGTCTTGGATGCATCGCAAGTCTAGAAACTTGGAATGCATAGAGGTATGTCTTTGAAAATATCAAAACTTGCACTTCTTGTTTTTTTATTGTGCGTTAAATTTTGAAAAATGCGTATCATATTTTGCACTAAAAGAGTGATGATGAATTGACGATTTATTTGCAAAAAGAACAAAATACGTAACACGCGCACAGACGAGACATTTGCACACCAAACAGGAGCGTTAGCAGAGCTGCCACCGGTATTATAGTTGGGGCCGTGGGACCGCCGCCTTAACGTCGGCGAAGTGCGCGGTTTAGTTTTTGTTTGCCTAAACTTTTCTTCAAGCCTTGCTTCGCTTCCCACATATGTAGAAGCTTAGCGTCGGCCTGTGTTAGTTCGGCTTCCTCCGGAATGGTCTTTGTTACTTTCTGCACGGATGTGTGAAGCTGTTCGACCCACGATTCAATGTCCTCAATCTCGTGCGTCTCTGTTTTGGTTTTGCCCTCGCATGAATCACGTTCGGCTGCTCTTATTTCCCTGAACTCGTCCCACTCGATGATCTTAAGCCGCGTTCCCTTTTTTGGTTTGTGGGGGCCCGCTTCTAGTTTTGTGGCCACTATATAGTGGTCACTTCCTAGGTCTTCCTGCGTGTTTAGCCACTCGGCTTCCTTTTTAGAGTTTTTTGTGAATGTTAGGTCCGGTGTGGTGTCCGTACATACGCTGTTTCCCAACCTAGTGGGGTACGCGTGGTCGGTGACCAGAGACAGCCCCTCCTGCTGGGCATCTAGCCAGAGATTCCGCCCTTTGATCATTTCCCGCTTGTATCGCCAGCCTGGGTGGTGTGCGTTGAAATCACCTACTATCACTAGTGTTTGGCGCTTTGCAATGTCTAATGTCTTGCGAAACAGGTTCGCGAATCTGTGTTGCTTGCGTGGGTTGCTGTATACGTTTAATACAAATAGGCTTCCCTTGCCCTTTTTTTGGCTCGAGATGTTCTCCACGAGGACGTGGTCCACGGTCGTTACGCCGGTATCGCGCCGTATAACCGGTAGATTACGTCTAACGAGGGTCGCTACTGTTAAACTTTTATCGTCCGAGGCCGGTTCTTTCTCACTGTAGTATGGTTTGTACCCCGAAAGTTTAGCCAAGGTTCCCGTTTCTTGCAGGCATATGACGTCTGGCGCCTCCCCTGCTATTTTATTGTCTATGAATTGCTGTAGGTTCCCCCTTTTGCGGCGGTACCCGCGGCAATTCCACTGCCAAATTATGTATTTCTGATTAATTCGGTGCCATAAACCTTAAGCTGTGTATTTTCTAGACTTGTTCTAGCGCTTCTGATACGGGTCTGGCGTAAGGCTTGGTGGATTTCATCGGACCCGTTCCTCCTCCCCCTCCGGAGAAGCGCAGTGAGGTGGCCTCAGTCGCTGTTACCCTATCGTTGAGTGCTGCGATTTGCGTGCCTATGCTCTCGGCAAATTTCGCCAGCATGGCTTCGAATTTTGAGGTGAGCATTTCGCTAAACTTCTCCCCGAAATGTTGCAGTGTCTCTGCGTCCCTTTTCTCTGCTCTCTTTGGGAGCATTGGGGCGTTTGTTATTGTTGTGTCTGTCGCCTTACGCTTCGGGGGAGGAGACTCGGGCTCCGAGTTTTCCATCTCGTCACTAGACGAGTCCTCAGCTAGCGGAACCTGTATGGGTTGTAATGTGTTTGCCTTGCCCTGGTCTGACGGTGGGGCCTGCGATTTCGAGGGACCCTGCGTTTCGGGGACTACTTTGTCGGCGTTTTCGCTTCCTCTTAGTTTCGCCACTTCAGCCTTTAGCTTTGTATTCTCGGCGACTACCATCTCTAGCATTTGCTTAATTTTGGTGAGTTACACCTGGTGCTGCCTGTCTGCCTGTTGCGCGCTCGTTTGGTTGCTAATCTTTTTCTTTGCATCCTGCGGAGCCGAGCTGTGGGAGACCGTGCTAGCCCAGCTCACCTTGTTCTGCTTGGTTTCTCCTGGAGTCTCGTGTCGGCCGCCTTGGGATGTCGATCTTGACTGATGTCGGCCTTGGGTGTTAGGGCTCCGGCATCTTGATTTAGATCTTGACCGGCGCTGCTGCCGCTGTCCCGCGTTGTTGTCGCTCCCTGATCCGCGGTGGGGTAGACGAGGGAAGGAGCCCGAACGATATCTCGTCCCCCTTTCTTTCATTCTCCCGCCGCCCTCGCCACCACACAGAACGGACGTCGACTCTGTGTTTCGGTGCCCGCCATATTGGCCGGCGCCATTCTGTCGTTCTCTTTCTCGCTGTCTCTTTCGTAGTAGGTACGGCGTTTGGAACCGGTTCTTACAGTTTTTGTCTCCTGTGGGATGATTCCCACAACACATTGCACACTTGGGGTCACATTTATGCCCTTTTCGTGGATTCTTTGTACCGCAAGAGCGGCACATTTTGTCTTCGGGCGCCGGGCAGACGTCCATGCGGTGTCCCACTTTTCCGCAGGTGGAGCACACTTCGTGCTTTTTTTTTTATGTAAAAAACACTGGTACTCCGCTCCACGGTAATATACATAATAGGGCACTTTGTTGCCCTCGAAGACGGTTACCGCCGAGTTGGTTTTTCCCATCCTTTGTGCCTGAAGGATGGTAGGGTTCTTGTTGTAGACAAGGCTGCGCGTAATGTCCTCCGCGGTATCATAATCTGGGATATTATGTATAACCCCCTTTGCCGTATCCTCTGGCGGCGCCGCGTACGTGGTTAATTCATAGGTCTTGCCTGCGATGCAGATTTTTGAAATTGAGTTATATTTCTTGGCTCGGTCCATGCTTGGTGTGCTTGTCACGATGATGTTCTTATCCGGGTTAACCCGTAGCAGGTCTCCCTCGGCTTCCTGCTCTTTGAGGCCGATGGCGCAGAATACGCCGTCGCGTAGCCTCGCGGAGCTCACCTTGGTAACATCGAGGCCCTCTCGTGGCCGCAGGATGACTTTTATGTCCTCGCGTGGGAGGGCTGGTTGCTGACGCTGTTTTCTGTGTCTCTGACATGGTTTTCGGCTTTCTGTCCGGCCACCTGCGTCATTTTTGGCTGTGCTCGTTGCCGTGAGGCCTAGCTTGTTGAGGGCTCGTGTGCCCCGTTGTCGGTGGCTCACGAGCCAGCCGGCCTCTGCTGTACACTCTTCCGGTGAGATGTCCTCATCTGCCACTTCGACGTAATCCATCTCGGGTTAGTGGGGCGCCGGCCCGTCGGGAGGAGGAATTGGCCGAACAAGGCCAGGCGGTGGTCCGATTTCCATAAACTTGGTGTCCTCGGGTAGCAAATACCTTTAGGCACCCGGTGTTGTGGTTCTTGCTGGAAGATTTGGGGTATTTTTCGCCTTCGCGGTTGATGGTTCGCAGAGCGCCGATTGAAGGTGTGCACGCTCGCGCCCTCCGCTTCTCTTTAAGCAGGTAAATTAATGTTAGAGTAAGTATTAAAAAAAATACCTGAGTGGATTAAAACGTACGCTTGAATTTGCAATTTAATACTCAGCGAGTTATGACATTACACAATAAGTGTTGCTAAGAAAACTCGTCAGTCATTAATCAAGGTGTATATGAACTTCGGCACATACGCGCAGTCCAAAAGACTAATGAGAATGATAAAACTAATGCTGACAATATGCAATGGTTGCGACGAGGACACTAAGCGCAATCTACACGAGAACGCAATGGACTTTTAACGTAGTTGTAGACATGAAGGAACTAGGAATGGTAATGCTGGTGATGACAATGTTCAATCGATAATATGGTGAAAGGAACCACACTCTAAAAAAAAGGGGGTGTATACGTTACACCCCTTGTCCCATATACGACACCCCAAAACTTGAGTTGGATGTACAGCGCACTGACGTTGTACCGACGCTACCAAATTTCACGAGCGGCTTGATAGCCGAATTGTACATCTCATTAAAATAGTTAGTGTAATTGTGACTGACTGCAAAAACAGTTATCGGGATTTTCTAGGCTCAACTGCAAAACCTGTGTGTTTTTTTTCTGTAGACTTTGGTACGCACTTTAGCTGTTTCATATGTTATATCTCACCGTCATCAACCCTCTCGCAAAAGTTGAGGCAGTCAGTTGGACGTCAGCGCGCTGTACGTCGAACTGAAGTTTTGGGGTGTCGTATATGGGACAAGGGGTGTAACGTCTATACCCCCTTTTTTTTAGAATGCACGTTACGGTGCAGTTTCTCTCATCATTCTCTTAGTTTGCGCATTTGGAGCGCGTCACGGTGTCGTCTCCTTACGCGCACTTCTTTTTGCACCGCTAGCAGCGGGTCTGCTGGCAGCAGACCGCGTGCCGGGCTTGATGGTGAAGACCGCAGCCAGCCGCGGGCCTGTCCGAAGTTTTCCGCGGGCCGGCTCTGGCCCGTGGACCGGGGTTTGGAGACCCCTGTTTTAGATCGTTCTATTTCCATATTGGCTTGTGCTTACTGTGGCAATATTTATGTTTAGGAGCTTGAATAAAACCCCGAGAGGGGGCGCACCCAGTTGGGCGCGCTCAGCGGCTCTGGGTGCTGTTCGAGGCGGGGTTTAAGCCGCACGTCCGGAGGCTTCCTGGCTCGTGACGACGACCATTCCCCGAAGTGAAGAACCCAGGGGTCCAGTGAAGGTGGGAGAATTGGTAACGTAACGAACGGTTTAATTACATGGTAGCGATACAGTCGTCAAATCCGAGAGAACAACGGAGCAGCCTCACGCTCCGCCTTATATAGGGTCCGTTTTCTCCCTCACTCTCCGCCAGGGCAGCAGGTGCAATCGCCAAGTGCGCTGCAGCAAAGTCCGTCGCGTCGTAGCCAGAAGTGCGTCGTAGCCATGGTTCTCCGCAGTTAGGCCATGCCTCTCTCCCCTTCCGGAGCGCACGAACCCACACGCACACACACACACGTCCCGTTGACGTCACGGACGCGTTGAGACTCGTTTTGAACAGGCTTCGACAGGTGGGCGACAGTCCTGAACAGATCGTGACTCGTTTCCGCAGCGTTGAAACTCGGAAGAAGGTTGCCGAAGGTTCCATTCTTAACAGCCCCTCCGGGGCCAGGGAAACCTCGAAAGGCCGGTGGTACAATCGCTGGCCTGAAGAGGAGGGCTTGGAGTAGGCCTTGAGAAGACGCTGCAAGCACCAAACAAACTCCCAAACCTCTTACAATGGAGGCATTAGCGGAAACGTCCCCCACAACACCACGCCACACCGCAGTCAAACGCTCGGAATTCGCCAGAGACCCGCCAGACTGGATTACGGATTACCAAAATTTGGTACAATTCCGGGTATCGAGACCCCCTGTCGCCAAAAAAACTCATTTTTCCAACGAGGTCACTAAGAACAAAATACAAAAGACAAAAACTCTTCGCAATTTGTGAGGTCCTTTTTGGGTTTTAACGAAGTGCCCCCACTTAGATCCTCATTCCCGTGGATGACGAAGACCTCTGAGATCATCCCTACTATTTTTCGTGATGTCAGAAAAATCTGCTCAACCCATCGGCATTGCCGTTAAATTTGCCTTTTCTTTTTCTTACGCTGAAGTCATAGTGATCGATTTTCACGTGATTTCTAGACGTGAAAATGCGGTCCTTATAGCGCCGATAAAACAATCCGCCTTTTTCATGCCCCGTCACATTGGTCCTAGCAATCTCCTCTGTACCGCGAAACCCTGACACACTAGGGTCGCTCTTCTGCTCGACTGTCAAAGACACTCTGTCTATTCGTAGCAGAGGGCCAAAGTTACGTGACGCCGGAGCTACGAGAGATCTTTCACTGATCCCGTCTTCCTCCGCCTTTTTCGCCGGCGCGTTGGGACGGCGTACGCTTTCTAGTGCAACGAGGTCAGGCTGTTCCACAACCTGGTCCCTCTCATCCCGGTTTTCTGCCTCCAACTCTGGGAGTGCTTGCTCCCCGTCAGCTGCCTCTGACTCTGGATCCCTCGTCAACAAAGGGGCGACCTGACGCGATTTGGACCTCGTACACGACTGAACTAGCCCTTCTCCCAGTTGTTGACCCCTTTCGCGCAGCAGGAAATCTGACCGGTTAGAAAACAAATAAGGATACTCCAACGGGACTGTTTGCGAGACAGCCGCCTCTGTCACTAGCTCTCCGAACGGGCCAGTTATCCTTACTGTCGCCATAGGCAGACAGACACTGTGCTTTTCGAGCGGCTGCTTGATACAAACTACCTTTCCAGTAAAATCGGATGACGTTACATACGACGGATGAACAACGTCCATCGTCGCTGCACTGTCCCGAAGCACCCTGCACGGCTTTCCGTTTACATGGAGCTCGTGAAGATAGGGACGAAGAAGCTTCAGGTCCCCGTCACTACAGTTCACGTACGAGAACACAACCCGCGGTTTCTTGCATCTGGCCGCTGTGTGTCCCGGCTCCTGACAGTTGTAGCACAGGAACGGCTTCCTTGCCTCGAACTGCCCTGTTGGGCTTTTCCGCGCCTCGTCTCCGTTCGAGTGTTCTGCGCTCTTTTCTGGGACCTTTTGTCCTGCTTCGGGCTTCTCGGGCCCGTTTTCTCGCGAGCCGTTCCCCTGTCGGAAGGTCTTGCGCTGATCGCTCCGGCCGGGTTCGCTTTCCTCTCCGCTCAACTTTCTACGCGTTGCGTACTCTTCGGCTAGCTCAGCGGCCCTTTCGACAGAGTCGACTCCCACCCTATCCTGCACCCAGAGCTCCAGCCTGACTGTGGAATGCTACGAAAGAACTGTTCGAGGCACACACACTCGACTACCTTGTCTCGGCTTTCGTACACTTCCTCGCTCTTCAACCATTCTATCAGGTTGGTTTTAAGCCCGTACGCGAATTCCGAGATAGCCCTCGCTGCTCTTTTTGGATGCGTTTCTAAACCTTTGACGGAACGCCTCGGCAGAAAGGCGGTACCGCTTCAAAAGGCTGGACTTCACCTTGTCGTAGTCGTCCGCGTCTCCAGCACTAAGGCGCGCGACAACCTCTGCAGCCTCACAGGGCAACAGAGTCAAAAGCCGTTGCGGCCACGTTTCTGGGGCGAAGCTCAACTTCTCACATGTCCTCTCAAAGTTAACTAAGAATAGGCCCACGTCTTCCCCAACTTTAAACGGCTGCATGAGCTTCTTCATTTGATACGACTCGGTCTCACTTGCTCGTACCGGAGCCCCAACTCTACTGTTCTGCGAGTTTAATCGCTGTTGTTCAATTTCGAGCTCCAGCCTTTTCAGCGCTCGCTCCTCTGTCGCTGCAGTCTGTGCTCGTTCCTCTCTCGCTGCAGTCTGCGCTCGTTCCTCTCTAGCTGCAGCTTGCTCTCGTTCTCGTTCCTCTCTAGCTGCAGCTTTCGCTCTTAGCGTTCTGAAGCAGTTCCCACGCAATTTTAATTTCCTCTGCTTCCGCGCTCTCTGAAATCGCTTTACTGATCTCAGATTTCTTCATCTTTTGCTCCACCTCCACACCCAATTCTTCACATAAACAGAGTAAATCTGTTCTCAGTAACCTCATTAGATCCATGATCGCTGCCTTTTAGCTTTGGCTTTGTTCTAAAACTTGTCGCGAGGTTATACCAAAACCTAGCGCACGAGTCAAACACTAAGGATTCCCAGCAGTTCAAAATTAATTACCCATAATCTGAAGCCTGGCGAATCTCAAAGCAAAGTCCAAACGCTCACCCACAGATGTAGCACGATGTCGAATGGTCCGATCCCAACCGCTGCCAACCAGTTGTTCGAGGCGGGGCTTAGGCCGCACGTCCAGAGGCTTCCTGGCTCGTGACGACGACCATTCCCCGAAGTGAAGAACCCAGGGGTCCAGTGGAGGTGGGAGAATTGGTAACGTAACGAACGGTTTAATTACATGGTAGCGATACAGTCGTCAAATCCGAGAGAACAACTCAGCAGCCTCACGCCCCGCCTTATATAGGGGTCCGTTTTCTCCCTCACTCTCCGCCAGGGCAGCAGGTGCGACCGCCAAGTGCGTTGCAGCAAAGCCCGCCGCGTCGTAGCCAGAAATGCGTCATAGCCATGGTTCTCCGCAGTAAGGCCAGGCCTCTCTCCCCTTCCGGAGCGCACGAACCCACACGCACACACACACACGTCCCGTTGACGTCACGGACGCGTTGAGACTCGTTTCGGGCAGACCATACACGACAGCTGGGCGACGGTCTTGAACACGTCGGGACTCGTTTCGGGCAGACTTCGACAGGTGGGCGACAGTCCAGAACACGTCGGGACTCGTTTCGGGACTCGTTTCCGCAGCGTTGAAACTCGGAAAAGGTTGCCGAAGGTTCCATTCTTAACAGCGGCCACCTGCAACTGCTGCCCCCATGGACGGGCACTCGAATAGGCACGTGGCGGCTGGTTTCCCGTCTGCGTCGTCCATGTCGCCACGGTCCTTGTCGTCCGGCTGCCGGCCGGTGCCCCGACTGCCGACTGCTGGGACTGGCGGCGGAACCGTTCCGGAGAACGACGCCCACGGCCTCGGTGAGGCAGGCGTCCGATGCGGTGCTGGTCGCAGCGAGGCTGCTGGTTGGTGGGGCGTCCGGGCATCTTGGCTGTCTGGTCTGGTCTGGTCCCCAAGGTCCGAATCGCACGCTTATATAGTGTCCCCGTGCCCCACGTTTGAGAAATGTCGCGTGTATTTGTAGTATAGATTGAGTGTCTTGTAGCGTTGTGTTTTTATGTACCAATAAACGGGGAGCGGAATCCCGCTCCCGTGAAAGAACCAGGCTGAACTCGGGTTGTTGACGGACCACGTGGGAAACGGCGTATCGGCGGCGGTACGCGAATTCCTACAAATGTACGTTAAGCCCAAGGCTAAACACAAAGAGAGCCCCTAGGCCTCGTGTCCCGCTATTGCCCGAGAGCAGTTGCTTGCACTTGCCTATCTTGAGCCCGGCCGGAATCCTAAGAGACTCTTGCCTCCCGGTTACCCGACCATCTCGACCGAGGGGCGAGGAGGTTTTCTCCTCGCCCGCCATGGGGCGCCTGCAGCGCCATCCAGTGGCTAGGAGAGAAAGCGGCACGTCGGGAGCCGAATTCGAGATCCCGATCGACCCCGCAGCGACACGACCATGTGATCGTGTCTGAGGCGAGGCAACTGCTTAGCTGCCCCGCGGCACCTATGCCAGGTTGGTTTGATAAGCGCCCTCGTGAATGCACGGTGCGCCATAAAGTGGATACTGGGTCTCAGGCAAACCTTCTGCCTTATGCACTGTACATTAAACAGTACCAAACACCAGATTTGAAGCCCAGTCAAGCGGCACTTCGAGCTTACGACGGCGAACTGATGAAGCACTTCGGCGTGACGAGACTCCGGCTCAAGACCAAGGAAAAAGAAGCTTACGTCGACATTTTTGTTGTGAAGAATGGTCGCCATGGCCACTTCTAGGACTGGAGGCGAGCGAGATGTTTGGCCTGGTGTCACGTGTGTACCGTACATGCAAAACTGTCTATTGCAGACAGGTTCCCCGGAACTTTTGAAGGAACCGGATGTGCAAAGCGGCACTTCCACATGTTGCTTCGGGAAGACGTCAAACCATCTGTACAGCCTGCTCGACGAGTACCGTTGGCGCTACGGGAGCCCTTGCGAACAGAACTCGGGCGGATGGAAAAGGCAGGGATCATCCAACGAGTCGACGAACCGATTGACTGGGTGAGTCCGCTCGTAGTCGTTAAAAAGAAAGATGGATACCTGCGAGTACGCATGGACCCAAGAAGGGTAAATTAGTGGGTAAATGAAAGCATCAAGCGCGAGCACTATCAGCTCCCACGTGGAGAAGACATAAGCGAGTTTTAGAATAGGGGGCCCCACAGCTTTGGGTGCCCCAAACAGCTTGGGGCGTCTAACTGCGCATGCGCAGAAGTTCTGCGCATGCGCAGTTGGACGCCCGAAGCTGTTTGGGGCACCCAAAGCTGTGGGGCCCCCTATTCTAAAACTCGCTATAGAGGCGGAACTAGTAGAAGCGAAAGTTCTCGTCAAATCCCTCTAAACGAAGAAACGTCCAAAATATGCACGTCTACTACGCCATCTGCCCGATGCCACTACTTTCGCTTTCCTTTTGGAATTTCATCGGCCCCTGAGGAATTTCAGAAGACACTGAGTGGAATAATCGAGGGACTCCCAGGAGTTGATGTGTATATTGATGATTTTTTGATTTGGGGTAGTACTGAACAGGAACATGACATTAGATTAGGGGCAACCTTGTAAGTAGCTCAGCAAGCCGGATTAACGTTTAATGCCGAAAAATGCAAACTATGCAAACTTTTTCGAACAGAAGTAACTTTTTGGGGGTGACGTTATCAGCCCAAGTGGTCTCAAACCCTTCCGTTTGTTCAGCAGTTTTTTTAAATATGACTGCGCCTGAAGACAAAAAAGCAGTCCAGCGTCTCCGTGATCAATTACTTCAGCAAGTACTTGCCTCACCTAGCGAAAAATACACATCTACTCAGAGAGTTGATAAGACAAGATGTTATATTTGAATGGCTTCCAATTCACCAAAAACAGTACAAAGAACTAAAAAAAAATTGTCGCAACAATCGCAGTTGGCAATGTTTGACCCGATGAAGCATCACGATTTGGATTAGGTTCGATGTTGGTTCAGCTGCACGGCAAAGAGTAACGACCATCTGTTTACGCTTCCCGAGTACTAACGGGTACCGAGTCCCGATGTTCACAAATTGGAAAGGAGACCCTCGCTCTAATCTTTGGCTGCTCCTACCTTTGTTTGCGGCATCAAGTTCACAGCCGCTCATTCAAGTTGCCAGCAAGGCGTTGGGGAACATGCCACACAGACTTCGACGTTTCTTTCTTCGCCTACTAAAATATTACTTCAACGTCCAGCTTGTTCCAGGAAAGGAACTGGTCTGGGCCGCCACGCTGTCCAGCTAGAGCACCAACAGCTACAGGCATGAGGATGCTGCGGACGAAGTTGAGATTCACGACACCAATGTACTTTTCGACTGGGTGTCTCTAACAACTGCCAACAGGCTTCAAGAAGCCACTGCACAAGATCCGGTACTGCAGAAAGTGGTTACTGCCATTACTAACAACAAAACGCTTAATGACGTTTTTCGACACATGACGTCAGAGTTGTCTGTTCTCAAAGGCATTCTGTTTAAAGGAGCCCGAATTTTCATTCAGTTTCCCCGCTAAATTTAGCGGAGAAAGTGAAGTCACGGCTTGATGTCACATGACCTACGCACAAGTTCAGCTTACCTGCTAAATTTAGAAAGAAAATTGAAACGTCATCACCAGCAGCTCTTTCAATTATGTATGCAGCTAATCGTTTGATTAGACAAAAACATAGTAGGTTCTGGCCGATATTATTTTATTAAAAGAAAAAACTATTATACACGTTAATACAATTTCTCAGGTCAGAGTAGCAGTGCTCCTTACAATGAATGAATGAATGGATGAATTGGATCAGGATAGCTCTCTGGCCTGTTTGGGAAGTGAAGTAGGGGGGGGGGGGGGGGCGTTTTCTATCCTGAGGTTCTGCTTACGAGTTCGGCCTCCGTGACAAAGGCCCACAACGCGAGCAGTTTTTCTTTAGTATCGTTCGTGGGTTATATACAGTCTTGGAGAGTTTGGACTCCCAATGGTTTGTGGTTGTTGCAAATGACTTCCAGAGCCGGACAAAGCCAAAGTAGATGGGTTATCGTTGGGGGTTTTTGCCAACACTACTTGAAAATAACTTGGTCGGGAGGGATCTGTGTGTTTTTATGCTCCTTGTATTGTTTCCATCTTGTGATGATGTCCTCAGTTCGGGAATAGCCAGAGCGAGCTTTCGTAAGGAGAGAGAGAATAAACATTCTTTATTGCGCCATGTCTGGCACTCTGGTATTTCTCCTCCCCGAGCAAGCCCTTGACGTGTCGGGTGAGGAGCGGCCATAGGGTAGGCTAGAGAGCCCAATGGGGGACGCCCCGCTACTCCCAGCTGCTAGGGCACGATTGGGCAGGAATAGGGGCCGACTAGTGCCCCTCTTGGAATGTTGTTCAACTGATCGTTGTTCTTCCGGGAATGGTTTGTATTGGAGTATGGGCATTGATGACTCCAAGGGGTGGTCGAAACGAGTTTCCCTCGCGAGTCTGTGTGCCTCCTCGTTGCCTACGTTCCAGGCGTGGCCTGGTATCCACTGTACTTGGATCTCGATGTTGTGGTTTCTACGGATGCCTTTGCAGAGTTCCTTAATGAGGTATGGAGTGGAGTTTAGTAGTGCTGGGCTTCGTTCAGTCGTGCTGGGCCACCTTACAAGGTGAGCGTAGCATTGCTCACCTTGTAAAGGCCTGTTCACACGATGCATTTTTCTCGCGCATCTATAGTGTCGCGAAATGTAGTTTCGCGAAATGGTTGCGCCGTCTGAACGAGTCCGAAAAGGACGCGCGCATCTAAAGAAGTTGCGCGCACACCTCGCTTCTGGAGCGAGCTTTTGCTGAAACTTTGCCGAGTCCTGTCAATCACTCTGAGGGCGCCGCCAATGGCCGCTGAGAAACGCTCTCACGTGGCCTTTGAGGGGGGAGCGAGCTGTTTGAGAAGACCACTTCACTGCCGGTGTTGTAGCCGAGCCAAATCTGAAAAAACCGAAACCACGAACGGTGGATACTGCTGGCGCTTCCGCAAGCACGTCAAGCACCACTGAAGGAAAAGTGAGTAGCATATCGGAAAAAAAAATCCAGCGATGGACGAAGACAATTAGCGGGAGTTGGCGAGATTAGAATAGTGCTCATAGCGTTGTTGTCGTGACGATACCGCTGGATAATACCCCTGTTACACGGGCACCCTCATCCATGGTTAACTCAGCTTTAACTGCTGTTACGTGGCACCACAGTTACCGCACTATACTCTCAGACAGCTATTTCAGAAGAAGTGAAGAGCGCGTGTGCACTGCTTTGATGGGTGCTCAAAATGCTCAAGCGCACGTTCGCCAATAGCTTTGACTGCATAGCCGCAGAATGTTGTCCGCAAGTATTGTGCGCTAACTGTGGCTTAGCGTAACTGCAGTTAAGTGCGCCCGTGTAACAAGGGTATAAGAGACCATCGAGTAAACTGAAACCAAGTTTGCTTTGTTTACAAGCAAACGTGAAACCATTTGCGCTCTCTGAAACAGTGCACAGTAAAATCGGGGCAGACATGGGCGCCGAGAAGTAACCTGCAGATTGGGCACGTAGCGTTTCTATGAATACCATGTGCATTGATAGGAGCTTTGGCAATGAATTGGCTGCGTACGGGCTCGGCGCCGGCACATGTCCTGCGCGTAAAGGTGTCCGCCTCAATCGGCTTTGCGCACATGCGAGATCGCTCCAAGTAGTGCAGTATGTGAAAAAAAAAAATTAAAGTGAATTGACTGCATAAAATGCGCAAAGCAGGTCGCCAGATAAATAGCGATCTGATTCGGAGCGCCACATCATGGTCAACACCGAAACTATTTTCGCGAGTCTAAACGTCATCGTTGTTGCACGTGAAGCGGTACGTGTGAACGAGCACATTTCGCGAAACTTGAGTGTCGCGAAACTGTTGCGCGCCTAAAAGATGCATCGTGTGAACAGACCGAGGCTTAAAAACCGGTCTTGTCTCTCTCGGTCGTTCTCGGTCGCAAGAGTGTGAACGGGCCTTTACTCCTTACTTTTTTTAAAGTCACCAGGATGTGTGGTTGCTGTCTTTTGCGCTTGCAGAGCACTCGACGTGGAAGGAAAAGGCTATCATATGTCCCCATATTGGGACGAAGCCTGTCTATGCTGGATGAAAGAAGGCTGAGCACTCTTCAAGATGGTGATTGAGCGTATTTACGCACAGTCGTTCCATGAGCTTACAGATGGTCGGTGTTAAAGACACGGGTCTCTGGTTAATTGTGGTGTTGGGCTGCTTGCCTGGTTTGGGCATCGGAGTGACTATACCATGTTTGAGTGTGGAAGAGAGTTCCGCTCTCACCCAGATGGTATTGATGGCTTCCATAAGCGTGTCTTGCCTTCTTCGGGCAAGTTTTGGATTGCGGACCGCATAATGCCATTTTTTTCTGGGACACTCTTTATCCGAATCTGATCGAGGGCCGTGACAAGTTCCGCCATAGTGAACAGACGTTCAACAGGATGGCTCTCATCGACGGTTTCGGGTGCATACATAAACTGATGCGTGTGTGTGTGTGTGTGTGGGGGGGGGGGGGGGGGGGGCACAGGTTGTGAGAAGAAAATCTTCGATGTCTTCAAGAGGTTTGTTTTGCAGAAGTGCTACAGTTGGAACTACGTCCAACCCCCTGGAGCGCCTTTTAAATGTTCAAAAGCTTGGCCAGCGCCGTCGTGCTGTTGAAGGAGGCGCTATGTTCTGTCCAGCGTGTTCTCGCGAGTGTCTTAGAATGTTGCCTTATCTGCGCGGTGTTGTGCCGAAGGTCGATAATCTCCTTGTGCATTCGGCCGTTGATGAGATATTCTATGTGCATTTGCTCTCTCGTATCCCAAAGATTAAGAATGTGTTTATCCGGTGGTGGGATCTCTTCGGGCAGTTCCAATCCGTGCAGTCCCAATCCGTGCAGCGAACCTTTCGTTTTCGTTTTTTCTGACCGGTGCGGAGTGTGATCCAAATGGGATAGTGATCGTTGCTCCATGGGTTTCCCTCACAGGTGCATGCAGTAGTAAGCCCACGTGAACTTTAAGTGAGGTATGATATGGTTCATTTTGTCGAGAGTGTATAGGGCCACCCGGATGGGAATTAAAATCGTTGAGGAGAGTCAAATTTGCTATGAAAAGCAATTTTACTTGTTTACTTTTCTGCAGCGCAGGTGAACAAATCAATCACTGCGATGTACGGAGCGCTTCGAAAAAATGATGGGCTTGGCTCGGAAAAGCTCTGGTTATTGGTAGGGACATTGAGCACGACGTTCTGCTTGCTCATTCTCTCCATGCAGCTCAAGTTTTCGGATCAAATCTTTTTTTACGATAATTGTTTGCTGGGCGCGCTCAGTAGATATAATGCCACCATACCATGAAGGAGGTTTAAATTCACGCTATCTAGACATCTAGTGCTTTGCCCAATAGACCGATCTCACTAATCGTTCGGTGCATGCGTGACGCCGCCATAACTTTAGTTCACGGGAGGCAGACGGTCGTGCATACGAGGGTTCGTGCCGAATGCACAAGCGCAAAGCTCCAGCGAGGTTGTCGCACGTGCAGAAATACTAAAGTTCCCTCGATGCATTGCGGCAGCGGTGGCGTAGTCAAACTGGCTGGTGTTTCTCAGTTTACACCAGCTTACTGGCACTAGTGGGACCCAAGAATAATCGAACGCAACGCCACTGACCAAGAAGCGTCCTCATCGAGGTGGCCCAGACAACACCCGACATCGTCAGGACGTCCTCAAAAGGTACAAAAGTCCTCACGGTTTTCAAGGCGTCCTCAGGACATCCTGAGAACGTCAGTCCCTGGATCATCCTATAAACGTCCTTCCGGGGACTTATTGAGGACGAAAGATACAAAGAGAGACGTAATATATGCGTCCTCAATTTGATTGCGTTTAAACAAAAATGAATGAAATGGCGGTAGTATACAGTTCACGTATACTGCTAAACTAAATTTCACATACAAATCATTACATGTAGTTGTGTAAGTTTAGGACATCTTTTAACTATAGTTTTAATGAAACAATTATTGAATAAAACGCGGACGCACTACAATTATTATTAGTTTTTTATTTGCTCAGTATTTCGGAATTCAGTTCCACTGGCAACATTCAATCTAGGTGGCGCAAGCTACCGCCTTTTACAATGCGTACCGTTATTGCAGTTATCCACCCATCCGAGAGACACAAGCAAGCTAAGCCAAGCCAGGGCAGAAACAGAAATAGCCTCGAGGTTGATGATGGCTTGATAATGTGGATGCTTGGGCTAGTTGGTAATTTATGCTTGGATGGAACAGCGCGGATACAGTCGCACTCACAGGCACACAAGAAGGCAACAGACTCGCAGCGCTGGCTAACAACTCAGTGATATATTTCTTCTTCCTCAAATCGTCGTCATCTTCTCCTTCGCCGTTAACATTTGGTGAATGGAAAGCGCCGAATGAACAAGGACGAAGAAGGGGACAGAAACGAAGCGCTTGTTCCTTGTTCATTCGGCGCTTTCCATTCAGTGATGTACCAACTAGCCCATTAATATATTCTACTAAAGACATTTTAAATTTTTAAACACCAGAAACCAAATAGCCAAGAAACATTAATAAGTAAATAATAAATAAATAAATAAATAAATGACAACTAGAAATAAACTAAATAAAAAATAAAAAATTAAGTTTAATTTTTTAATTATATTTTTTCTAATTTTTTTCTTTTCTTTGTTTCTTTTTAGTTTTATTTTTTAGTTGTAATTTATTTATTTATTTACTATTTACCTATTAATGTTTCTTGGCTATATGGTTTCTGGTGTTTAAAATTTAAAATGTTCTCATTAACGGCGAAGATGACGATTTGAGGAAGAAGAAATGCTGTTCCATCCAAACTGATGATGGCAGCAGCAATGCAAGGCAGTGACAAAGGTTAGTGTTTTTTATATGTCGTACTTCTTCGAAATGGCGGAAAGCAGTGAACGGCAACTTCGGTGGGAAAGATGCCGGCGCGTAAACGAATGCTTCGAGCTTATCAACTGTGCGAAACTAGACTCGGTAGCAAGGGCATCTTCCTCGCACGAACATTAATTGTGATTTTTTTTCTAGACCACCTTAGTTTTTTTCCTGTGACTGTTATCACAAATCAATGTTTCAGGGGCAGTGAAAGCAAATGTCATCCACTGTCAGTCCTAACCAGGTGGATGTCCACCAAAAGGTTTACAAGGCTAATGTTAAGCGTGCAAACAAAGCTGACGTGGAGACAATCATCAAAGTGTGGCTGCGCCACGCTGGAGAGAAACTGAAAAAGCTGCAGTCAAAAGGTGGAGATGTTCGACATGATGGTAAGTTTCTCACATTACCTGCTTTTATTATTAATGCTCATGGAATTGATTTCTTTTTTTTTTTTTTGTAGATCCCGCTGACTATTCGGACTAGTGCTGGCCAAGATGCGAAGCCAGACTGCATGTCTGGTGCAGACATTAAAAAAATTCATGTATAACATTTGCTCTCCAATAAAGTATTTCTTGAACAGTTACCTTTGTTTGCAATAATGAATGGCATGACCATGCTCACAGTTACAGGCTAAGAACATAGGGCAAGGAAAGACGCAGAGGAAAAAGCAGATAGGATGCTGGAGGGGAGAGGTTTTCTTTTTTCTTTTTTCTTCAGCCCTCCTGAGGACGTTCTGAGGATGTCCTGAGGCCGGACGATAGGACGTTTTTAATATATGTTTCCAGGATCATTTGAGGACATCCTCAGGACATCATAATGTCCTCAAAAGGTTGTCCTGAGGACACCCTGGGGATGTCCAAGTGTTGTCTGGGGGAATTCCAAGCATAAAAGCGGACCTTTTCTTTCAGTCTCGCCTTCGCAAAACATGATGAAGGAGCTGTGGGGACAATGCCAACAACGCGATACCCGGGAGTGCATGATGGAGCGTTTGCGATCCCCGTTGTGACGATATTTAAATGCTGCTCATACAGTGGTCACGAAGACAGCGTAGGCATTCGATTTTGGCTCGTGACAGCCTCGGCATGCATTCGAGTAGTGGCTCGTGCCCAATCACTGGGATGACGACAACCCCAACGCGTGGCTATGATAAAAACATTGGCGGTTGCCGTTTTTTCTGGCTGAGAGTTGAGGAGGTAAACGGTGTATGTTTCTCTCAATTTTTTTTTCCTTTGTGACAGCCATTGCGTAGTAAAAGAAAAAGAACAACAACAGCAAGTTGTGTTTCATAAGTCATAAATTCCAAGAAATAATTCTAAGCTGTATTTATTGAAAGTAGAGACATTGCTGCATCGCCCTTTTAAATCACCACCAAAAATCGGCAACTTTCGTCTTTTTTTTTTTTTTCTAATTTCGGGTCATAACTTCTCTGGAACCAACGTTGGCTGGAACAGCCACGTAACAAAAAAAAACGGCAACCAAAACATGGCCGAAGAAATACCCATTTACTTACAGTCCCTGCATTTTTCTTTGAAACGCTTGGTTTTAGACGCCTATACGTAGTTACCGTGTGCGATGTTGAATAACTTAATTTTGGACAGTATCCCTCGCGCGACCATGATTGTGTCTTCCACAAGGAGAAAAAAAAAAGAAGGAACCCTGACGCAGAATTCGCACTGGCGCTAAAACATCAATAGCAGGATTGCGTTCCTTTCTGCTACCGGAGACCGCGCAACACGCCAGGTACACAGGGACTGTTTTAGAGGGACGTGCCTCCGTCGAAGACTTCAGCAGTAAGCGGACATGCAAGCTCAACAGCGATATGACCAAGCGCCAAGACAGTACCCGGGGCTTGTTCCTCCGGGGCCAAGGAGACCCAGCTACCTTGCCAGAATATGCACCTTCGCTCTGCTGGTGTCATCTCTAGTTTTGGCCGCCGCATTTCTCTATTTCATTGTACCCGTTTTGATGAGAGATTCACAGGCCAGAGAGGGCTACCCTCGTTCTCACACTCAGAGCACTCCCGAGGAAACCACCGAGAAACTCGTAGCCACAACAAATACATCGACCAGTCAACTCCCAAAGAACACAACATGGGACTCTAGTGTTAAACGATCGAGCACCTTGCTTAGTCGTGAAAAATGGCCAACATCAGCTTCATCACGAATCACTTCCGTCGAGACCGCGAGGACTGATTTATCACCTTCCAGTAAGAATGTGACATCAGAGGCACTGATCAGTGTGTCGACACCATTGTCGACATTGACGTCAACACCGGATAATATTACGGGAGCCACAAGCACTCAGTCTTCAAGCACGAAGTCTGATTCCAGAACAAATCAGATATCAAAGTCGACAACCAATGTGACAATATTATTGCCAACATCGACGTCAATAATAGACAATACCACCGGACCCGCAAGCACAAATTCATCAAGTGCAGTGTCCGACTTCATAACGGATGGGGCGTTGGAGTCACAAAACGATCTAACAATACTATTGCCAACCGTTACATTGTCAGTGGACAATGCCACACACGGAGCCACAAGCACAAATTCGTCAAGCACGGTGCCTCATTTTGGTACTAAGGAAACATCAGGGTCACCGAGCAACGTGGCAACACCATTACCAACACTTGCGTCATTGGTGGAAAACGACACCGGAACCACGGACACTGATTTGACAAATTCAACGCCAGATTCTGGAACAAATCAGACGTCAGAGTCACCGAGCAATGTGACGCCATTACCAGCATCGACGTCACAACCGGACAGTACCACCGGAATGGCAAGCACTGATTTATCAAGTACGATGTCCGACTCCAGAAGGGACGGCATGTCGGAATTATCCAGCAATGCGACAGCACTTTTTTCAACATCGACGTCTTCAGTAGACAATACCACCGATATACTAAGCACTGATTTATTACTTACATTGTCCGGTTCCGAAACGGACGGGACATCGGAGTCATTGAGCAGTGCTTTAACACTACTGCCAGTATTAACCTCATCAATTGATACTACCGGAAAGGAAAACACTGAATCGTTAAGTGCAATGTTCGATTCTGGCAGAAATAGGGAATCGGAATCACTGAGCAATGCGACAACATCACTTCAAACATTAACGTCACCATTTTACGATACCTCCGGAAACGAAGGAATTGAATCGGCAAGTGCAATGTTCGATCCCGGAACGGATAGGACATCAGAATCACCCAGCAATGGCACAACACCACTGCCAAACTTCGCGTCACCAGTTGACAACACAACCGGAAACGAAACCAGTGAATCGTCGAGTACAATGTTCGATTTCGGGACAAATGCGACTTCGGAATTCGCGAACAATGCGACAACACCATTTCCAAAACCTACTTCATCAAATAACAATGGCACAAGAACCAGCAATGGTTTGTCAAGTACGGTGCCTGATTCTGGAACAAATGAGACGTCACAGTCATCAATCAGTGGGACAACCCCATCGGACGATACTTTCGTACTGGCAAACGCTGATTCATCAAATGCAATGTCTGATTCTGGATCAAATAAGCCGTCAGAGTCACCGAGCAATGTGACAACACCATTAGACAATACCACCGAAATGGAGGGTGCTGATTCATCAAGTACGATGCCTGGTTCCGGATCATATGAGACGTCAGAGTCACCCAGCAATGTGACAACACCATTGGACAATACCACCGAAATGACAGACGTTAATTCATCCACTCCAATGTCCGATTCCGGACTAAATGAGACGTCAGAGTCACCGAGCAATGTGACAACACCAATGGACAATACCACTGAAATGGCAGTCGCTGATTCGTCAAGTACAATGCCTGGTTCCGGTTCAAATGAGACGTCAGATTTGCCGAGCAGTGTGACAACACCATTGGACAATGCCACTAATATGACAGATGCTGATTCATCAAGTACGTTGTCTAATTCCGGATCAAATGAAACGTCAGAGTCATCCAGCAAATCGACATCATCAGACAATACCACTGAAATGGCAGGCGCTGATTCATCAAGTATCGTGTCTGATTCCGGATCAAATGAGACGTCAGAGTCACCGAGCAATGTGACAACACCAACCGACAAGACCACTGAAATGACAGTCGCTGATTCGTCAAGTACAATGTCTGATTCCGGATCAAATGAGACGTCAGATTTACCGAGCAGTGTAACAACAACGTTGGACAATACCACCGAAATGACAGACGTTAATTCATCCACTCTGATGTCAGATTCCGGACTAAATGAGACGTCAGAGTCACCGAGCAATGTGACAACACCAATGGACAATACCACTGAAATGGCAGTCGCTGATTCGTCAAGTGCAATGCCTGGTTCCGGTTCAAATGAGACGTCAGATTTACCGAGCAGTGTGACAACACCATTGGACAATGCCACTAATATGACAGATGCTGATTCATCAAGTACGTTGTCTAATTCCGGATCAAATGAAACGTCAGAGTCATCCAGCAAATCGACATCATCAGACAATACCACTGAAATGGCAGGTGCTGATTCATCAAGTATCGTGTCTGATTCTGGATCAAATGAGACGTCAGAGTCACCGAGCAATGTGACAACACCAACCGACAAGACCACTGAAATGACAGTCGCTGATTCGTCAAGTACGATGTCTGATTCCGGATCAGATGAGACGTCAGATTTACCGAGCAGTGCGACAACAACATTGGACAATACCACCGAAATGACAGACGCTGATTCATCCACTCCGATGTCCGATTTCGGATTAAATGAGACGTCAGAGTCACCGAGCAATGTGACAAGGCCAATGGACAATACCACTGAAATGACAGTCGCTGATTCATCAAGTACAATGCCTGGTTCCGGTTCAAATGAGACGTCAGATTTACCGAACAGTGTGACAACGCCATCGGACAATGCCACTGAAATGACCGATGGTGATTCATCAAGTACGTTGTCTAATTCCGGATCAAATGAGACGTCAGAGTCATCGAGCAATGTCACAACGCCGTCGGACAATACCACTGAAATGGCAGGCGCTGATTCATCAAGTATCATGTCTGATTCTGGATCAAATGAGAAGTCGGAGTCACTAAACAATGTGACAACACCATTGGACAATACCACCAACACGGCGACTGTTGATTCATCAAGTACGTTGTCTTATCCCGGATCACATCAGACGTCAGAGTCATCGAGCAATGTCACAACGACGTCGGACAATACCACTGAAATGGCACGCGCTGATTCATCAAATACAATGTCTGATTCAAGATCAAATGAGGCGTCAAAGATACCGAGCGATGTGACAACACCATTGGACAACACCACCAAAATGTCAGATGATGATTCATCAAGTATGATGTATGATTCCGGATCAAACGAGACGTCAGATTTGCCGAGCAGTGTGACAACACCAATGGACAATACCACCGAAATGACAGACGTTGATTCATCAAGTACGATATTCGATCCCGGAACAAAGCGGACATTATAATCATCAATCACAGACTCAACACCAGGGGCGACGTTTATGTCATGGGTCAACAGTACCACTAGAACCGCGGGCAGCACCTGTTCGAGTCAGTTATCGTATTCTTATAGCACTTCGATACCGAGATCGCCGGGATCCTAGGTGATGCCACTTTGAATATTGGAATTATTAGTGACTATAGAATGATCCGTTAATACCAGTTTCTGTTTTATAAATTACAACTTCGCATAGCTCGTGTTACGATGCCGAGCCTTTCTTTGTGGCTCCCATGAGGCTGATAGTTATCAAATTAATTTTGAAAACGGCATGTGAAATATCACCGTAATAAGATATTTATCATGGCTTATATAGTCTTCTCGTATTGTAGCGTGCTGATTTAGTTCGTCAGTACGAAAGATAGCGCGCTCTTCAAATAATCATTACGTGCGCCTTAGCTCCTGGAATATGCGCTTTCGGCTCAGCAATACGAAATTAACGTTAATCATAGTATTTTTATGAACACCAACTGCGTCGTATTCGGTTGCGTTTTTTTTTCGTATTTTTTTAAGAATGTTGATTGCGTTTTTGCTTGATTCAGTTTTTATAATGATTTTAGGGACAGAAATGTAAAAAGTGTACAATTTCAGTTACGTTAAATGTGAATAAAAATAGAACCGGAGCGTGTTAGGATTCCTTTAGATACAAGCAGGAGCGCTGTTCGCGAGAGCATCTAAAACGCACTTTCTGCTGCCTTTCAGGTTTTTTTGGTTTTTTTTTTTTTTTTTGCAAAAAAAGCTTTTTTTTTTGTTGTTGTTGCTATTTTGTATACCGAAACAGGCCTATAGTTCGTTTCGGCTTAAAGGGGCCCTGCAATCATATTTAAGCGTCCACCTTTTTTGCGTTTTCCACGTCTCTTGGGGTTCGGGCAAGCCAGCGGGCACGGAGGGAGTAACTAAATATCAGTGCGTCATATTTTAACCGGACGACGCGGAAACCTCTTCCACCTATGAGGGCGACCCGCGGTGCCGAAAGCGCGCGATATGTGAAGTCTTTGGTCCTGGGCTTACTACTGGTCAGAGCCGCTAAAAGCTTCTTTTTAGTCGAAATACAAAATATGAGTGGCGCAAACCGTTTCAATTATTTATAAAATAAATGACTCCGTAAGTGTGACGTCATGGGTCCAAACAAACCGTTGCTAGGGTCGTCGTTTTGGACAAATAGATGTGGCTAGGTTTCGCCAGAGCCGTATATTAGGAGAGTTTGGACAATAGGCGGAGCAAAGGCCGCCGCCAGCGCCGAATATTCCCCCACGCTTAGAGCGTAAACTAAATTTGTGACACAGCGTCGACCAATCAGGAGACCTCTACTCCATCTCACAAATGTCGACAGTGAAAACAAAGGCACAGGCGCGTGAGCCTAGCTCAGCGAAACGCTATTGTTTGTACGAGACCTCGTGCATAGGAGGCACTTTCCAAAGCCACGCGCTCGTGCCCATGCCTTTGTCTGCACTGCTAGAACAGCGTCCTGAGACTGGCTGAAAGAAAGCAGTGCAAAGGGTGGGGTGCGCGAGCGTCTTGAGACGCGGAGTTCCGCTCGGCACGGCTCAAATTATACTTCGTTTCACTTTACCTGCGAGCGAAGCCAAAGCTAGAAGCGCGAGACCAGCGCTTTTTGCATTTCTCCCCAGCTCGCGCGCTCGAGCAAAGCCTGAACGCACGGAGCTTCCGTGCTCGCGCTTCCAGTTTTGCCTTCGCTCGCACATAAGGTGAAACGAAGTATAGTGGTATAGTCGTGGCACAAATTTTGAGCACGCGACCACCGCTAGGGGCTGTTTCGCGGCCTGTGGTTGGCCCGAGATGCTCGCCTATTCAAACCAATGTATGGCCAAACTCTCTCAATAAACGGCTCTGGGTTTCGCTACTAAAACCCGACCGTTCAAAAATCAGGAGGCCGGTAATCGCTTGTTTTTGAAATATTTATGACTGCAACTTCCGGTCCTCAAGATGCCTGCAGCAGACGACGAATGCAAAAGTATATGCCGTCTGCCACACGCCGGCCGGCCAAGCCGGCACCGTCGTTTGAATCGTGTGGGACGATGTTCTGATATTGCATTTGTTTGAAATATAATGATTTTTGGTAACTTAGAAATTCATAGGGGGGTGCGATGCAAAATATGGTTAATCGAAAGTCCGGGCGTCGATCGAGATGATCGTCTGCTAAAAGATCATTGGACCCGTGAGAAAAGCACTTCAAGCGATCGGTCGAGATCCCAAATTTTGTTTGTGGACTCGCGCTATGCGAGGGTGCGTCGTATCTGGTTTTATTATCGCTGCAATGGTTACTGAAAAATCGCAATAGACATGGAATTCTTTAATAACCTGACAGTTTTAATAATAATAATAAACGAATTACCTTGACGGCGTACGATTTGTTTCTAATATTGGCCTGCACTACGCCGGTAATGCACTTCAGGTCGTCGTCGTAAATGATCTGCATGACGTGGTTTGATTTTACCGCATTTTCACCCCTCTGAACTAAGCAGGTTTTTTCACAAAAAAAACGCACATTGCGGAGGCCTTTACGGCCACCACAGACCACTTGTTTTTGTCGCTTGTTTACCGACGCATTTCAATGAAGACGCCCGCTGCAACAGAGGCCAGCAAATCTATCGTGTCGTCTGCTACCAAAGCAAAACGGAGTGTAATACTTCAGAAATGGCTTCCATTGTTGAAATACGACACTGGGACGACAAGAACATCTTTATAATTAGATATCTAGAAGTTAGGTTGCTTACAAAAAAATTATTTACTTACTTGTAAGCAAAAATCTGGCCTCATGTGGAATCTCCATGCATTAGTCTATAGCAACGTCCCTAGCAACGGTTTGTTTGGACCCAGACGCCATGTTGTGACGTCATCACTTACGGGAAACAAGGAATGACCCGTCGGCATACCCGCCACCAAGCGGTGGAAAAGGCGGCGCATGCTAGAAAGGTGTAGTGGGATTAACGTTGAGTGGGATCAAGCACCGACGAGCGGCGAGCGTAGAAAGGTCCTGGATGTACGCGACGGCGCTGCGGTCGCATACGGGCTCGAGGATCCGACCGGTTCCGAAGGCCTTCGGCGAGCAGGTTTGGCTTGCGGTTTGGCCGTTTGGCGGTATGGCAGCGCGAAGTGGCTCCCGTTCTGAACTGATCTTTACCCCGTGTTTGCTGTCGTTTGTGGCCAATGAAGTGTATTAGTGTTTAATCGCGCAGCAAATGCAATGCGAGCCGCCCTGGCTGCCCGCTTCATACAGCCTATCCAGAACATGCTTTAGTGGCGCCCTCTCGAGCCGTCGACACGGAGTGCGGCAGCCGTGAGCGCTCGCTGAGTTCACTACCCCTCCTCTCGTTCACGGCCACTCAAGCCACCCATGACGTCATGAAGGGGATTAATTCTTTATTGTTTTCGTAATTTTAATTTGCCTATAACATTTAAAGTAAAGCGAAATTCGAGAAAAGAAAAGTGTCATTAAGTTACTATGTTCAGTGCGCTCAGGTTCGGTGCAAATTAAAAACCAGTAAAAAAGTCCTTGCAGGGCCCCAGTGACACTTCAAAGGTCGTATATTTTGTTGCCTAAAACGATGCAAGTTGTATACTCCGTTTCACCTTACGCTGTACCGCAGCGAAGGCTAGAAGCGCGAGCTCTAGCTTGTGCCGCCGAGATGTGCCCCAAAGCAAGGAGCTCGCGCTTGTAGCCTTTTCTGCGGTACATTATAAGGTGAAATAGAGTATAGTCACAAACAAACAAAAACCACAACGCGAAAAAAGATTTTCTCACGGGCGCGCGACCTTTTATTTTTGGCGCTCTACCCTCCCTCTTTTTACCTCTTCGTTTGTTTTTTTTTATTTGTGACGTCAAAAATTAAGAAATTTAGAAGCTTTGTAAGCGACATTTCTATATTTAATAACGGCATACGTAAAACATTTTTTTTTTTAACGCAATTGCGAACGGACTACTACAGCCCTTCTTTTTGAAATACCGAAAATCGGAGTCCAGAGTGACGTCGTCTCCAAGCTTTTTATCCTCCCTCGGAAAACATGGCGGCGCTCGGCACATGGAGCACTGAGGATGATCGGCGAGTCGGAGAATCAGATGAAGTTCTCTTTTTTTAGGTGCCCGACGACTTCTGATTTTGAAAAGGAAATCGTCACACTGCCAAACCTACTGGGTTTGGTGTCTGTGTACCGTAGTTTCGGTTGTGACTCCGCCGAAGGAGCCTTTCACGAAGAACCGGCGC
This sequence comes from Ixodes persulcatus, assembly GCA_013358835.2. Classification (NCBI taxonomy): domain Eukaryota; kingdom Metazoa; phylum Arthropoda; class Arachnida; order Ixodida; family Ixodidae; genus Ixodes; species Ixodes persulcatus. The sequence goes on along the minus strand of JABSTQ010011061.1, from coordinate 83,032 downwards.
GTCGCTCACAAAAGTTCACCGCGCGTTCTCTTCGACCTCACACCTTTTCAAAGAATTTGAGATTGCTGAAAGGACCCTAAAAAAAACTTCAAACACGCAAGTGCAGCGTCGTCTGCTCACAGCGATAGGCGGCAGGCACGGAGAAAAAGTGCGTGATCGCGGGACGTGGGCGAAAGACGACATTTCGGGTCTGGACGGTTCGGAGGCGTGAGAAACTCGAGTTGCAGGACGACTCAATCTTTGACGACACTGCACTGACGCGGATCACGCGGGAGCTTCAAATTCTGCTTTAAGATTTTTTTTTTTTTTTTTTTAACATCACAAATACTGAGTTCCCAAGTTTCGGCATCGTTTTCAATCATCATGGTGAGTAACGATGTGCTGGCGATATGCTCACTTACACGAGCTGCGTTCGATTCACCTGCACCGGTGCCGAAAAGTGTAGGGCAGTGTACTTCCGGTATGTGTATTCAGACACCACCGAAAGTGCACCGCCAATTTTTTGCACAGGTGCAGGTAAATCGAACGCAGGTACGATTAGAGCGGCAAGCGGGTCAGTCAGTTGCCCCACCTTCAGCACGAGCTTTCCTCGATAACGCTTCGACTATACCTGTTTTCACCTTAAAGGGCCCATGAAACGAATTTTGGACTGCAATGAATCAATTTATATTAGTATTTTACTAATAGCACATCGTTCAGTGGGCCAAAAGAAAAAAAGTAGAAAGCCAAAAGCCGGACTTTCGGTATGAAAATTGGAAAACCACAGCGGACTATTTCGTACCTCCTTCCCTTCGTAAGCTCGCTGCCTTTTCTCTGTGATACATCCGCGGACCCCGCAGCGCGTCATCGGGACCCCGCAGCGCGTCACCGGGCCCAAACGAACGTCACACGACACCGGAGCTCACTTAATCCGTTCACCCCTAAGCTGACATTGTGGTGGAAGCTACGCGCTTGCCGGACCAATCAGCCGCCTCCCTTTCATCACCTGACCTCATTCTCTGCGCGTGGGTATGCGCGAGAGAGCGTGATCACGTGGCAAAAGTATGGCTGGCCCAACGAGCACGTAGCTTCCACAGCACTGTCAGCTTTGGGGTGAACGGGGTGGGAAAGCAACTTTTGTCTGAATTTTGAGCGACGGCTAATCTTCTAGGGGGAGAATGGCTGTATCCGGATTAGAGAAACGAGAGTCCGAGCAAGAGGTGACTCCCCCTTTCCGTCTTCTGGAACTGTTTGGTAGAATGCGCGATTTGTGAGTTGAGGAGGAAAGCTAAACAGGAAAAGGTTGGAAAAGCGTTTCATGACTCCTTTAAGAACCAAAGTAAAACAAGTCCGGCTCCTCGCGGAACATTACTAATTTCCCCCTTTATGTGGATAATGAAGACATATGTAGGTGAATTTCAGATTAGATATATGTTATCTTATCAAGACGTACACGTTCCAAGCGCCAAAAGCATTGCCGCTTCCTCCGACAACCGAATCTCGTCTGAACTATTTCGCGCCGCGTTGGAACAATGCGCAAAACTTACTTTTTTCTTGAGGTGAAAACAGGTATAGACCGGCACGCGGCCCTGACGTCACGCAGCTGCGGTGGCGCTGTCGACGGCACTGCGCAGGCGCAGACGCCTCACTTCACGCGCATTCGGTTTCTGTGCACGCGCAGTGCCCACACCATGGTGTGGGCAAAAAGGGCTTGTTTGTAAACAGCGTGTCGGTCTATAGTGGCTTCGACGTTGCGTGAGCCTCGAGCGACATCAGAAAGAGACGCCCTCTGTGCCTATAAAACAGAACTCCTAAAAAACATTTTTTTTTTTTTTAGCAGATGCAGTTTCCATATTGTGAGAGCGTTTGCTTCTGCGTGAATCACATTTTCTCCATTTGAGAAGGGTCCAGCCACAAAATAGTAGCAGGAACACCAGGGCCGGTTTGCTGGTGAATGCGGCTCTCTCCCGGCGGTTAAAATAGCCGCAAATGAAATTCCGAGGTGCTTCGAATACGTAATTACTAGAAAAAATATGCCTCCTGCATGGAACCACCTCCCCCCCGCTTTTTCTCTCTCCTCTGTCTATGTGTATGCAGTGCACGCATGAGGGGCCAGCCGTTACGCTTTCAATAAAGAAACACCGAGCAAAATACGAAACTCGGTAAATGTTTCGAAACAACGTTTTCCCCTCCCTGCCCGATATCTGCAAACTCGTCTTCTGCGTGTAATCTTGAAGCGGGTTCACCAAGCCGCCGCAACATACTCCCTTGAAAGCGTTTGCTCCCGCAAGCACCATAGCACCGCAAAGAAGCCTCCATACCAACGGCATCTGGCAGCCAAGGCGTTTTTTAGGCTGAATTGATTTATTACTAATTTGAAATTGGCGACGTTATCGGTTGCCGCAGACGTTAAACGACAACTATGAAAAGGCTTGTTACATTGGTAGCGTAAGACTACCTGGAAGTAGTAGATATTAAAAGGAAAAAGAAAAGATTATCTTTGTATCGTGCGCCGGGTACAAGAGTGCAACAATGGGACAAAAATGCAGGAGCACATTTCTGCCACACTCCGAGATGTCAATAATGACCACAAAAGCTTGAGCCATCATTAAAGCCAACCGTGCATAAATCACGGAAATCAACTTCATATACTTCGTTTCACCTTATGTGCGAGCGAGGGCAAGGCTGAAAGCGCGAGCACGGAAGCTCCGTGCGTTCAGGCTTTGCTCGAGCGCGCAAGCTGGGAAGAAACGCACAAAGCGCTCGTCTCGCGCTTCTAGCTTTGGCTTCGCTCGCAGATAAATTGAAACGAAGTATAGACGATTGCAAGCCAGGCCGCTGGCCGCCGCCATGTCTCTGCTCGTGCGAATAATCTCGTGCAATTTCAAGCTTGCCAAAGCTATGCTCACGCGCAAGCTGCGCGTGCTTGCACTCATGGGGCACCAGTCGGGGGACATGCTTGACGAGCATTTTGTTGAAGTCGATGTTTTGATACAAGTCGCCGATTTGCCTTAAAATTGGTTTAAACATTAACAGAAACACCTTAAAGGGGGGGGGGGGGGGGGGTGCAACGATTTCCGGACTTCGTTCAAAGATTTGTGGAAGTTGCCCTCTGACACTTCTGAAGTAAAGAAGAGAAAACCGATTTCGCCTGCGTGTCCTAGTTGTTGCGTAAAAAAAATATAAATATTGGCATTTCGGGCACCCCTCAACTCACTCCCAGTCTTCAGGGTCACACCCGGTCGCACTCCCAGTGACGTCATTCGGAGTGCCGTGTAGTTTCCCGTGTGCTATCTCGGAGGACGCTTCCTCTCCCTCTCTCTGCTGACATTAGCGGGCGTTATGCTGCAGCTGAGAGCCGAGCGAGGTCACGTAATCTTTTCGCCGTAGTTCCTTCGGCTGCCACTTGGGGCTGCAGGTGGGCGAAAAAGCTCGACTTTTGCTTTGCGATTGTGCAGCGGAATCGCGTCATTTTTAAAGAAGGAGGTGTTTTCTCTTTCCTCCGGGACACGATAAACAACTTAAAAATGACAAGATGCAAATTCTTTTAATCATAAAATCGTTGCACCGCCCCTTTAACTAGCAACCCAAACTGTAAGTCACAATATTTATTTATTTTCACAAAGTTGTTGGTTTTAAATTTGGTCCGAGACGTTCCAATGGGAACGCTGAAGACGAGACGTCCAGTGGCGTAGGCAGGAAAGGGGGGGGAAGGGGGTTTAGGGAGTCGACCCCCCCCCCCCCCCCGGAGCCCGAATTGGGCCCGCTCGTTACCCTGCTCAGGCAGTCAGTCTTGCACGGGGCACGGTGCTACTGCCTCTCCCCTCCCCCCCCCCCCCCCCCCCCAAAAAAAAAAAAAAAAAAATCTGGCTGCGTCACTGGTGACGTCAGATGTAATATGGAGCAATATGGGAGCATTACTTGTTTCCGGCAGCATACAATTAGTTTGGTGGTGTGAAATGAATGCTGAATAAACTCAAAACAGAAAAAAATTGACCGCATCTCCACGTGGTGAATGATGTTGCTTGGGGCGAAGCTCTGGTGGTGCTTGTCTGCGTAGACGCCGAGCCGCAGCATGCCGAGCCTTTTCATTCATGTCAGTAGGAGAATGTGTGGTTTTCTTCTGGCATCTCAGAACCCCCTACTCTTTTTTTCTTCTTTTTCTTTGAGCCTTTTCATTCATGTCAGTAGGAGAATGTGTGGGTTTCTTCTTTTTCTTTTTTTAAGCAGACAGATGGGATGGCATCTCGGAACCCCCTACTCTTTTTTTTTCTTCTTTCATATTTTTTTTTTTTTTGCTTTACACGAGCACGTGAGCATGTGCTCACGTGCTCGTGAGCACGTGATTTCACGAGCAGAAGCACAAGCACCCGACGCCGGGCCTACGGCGGACGGACATGGCTAGCCGCTAAGGAGCTTCGCCCCTAAAAAAAATGTATGCACGAATTGCTGTTTTCGTTTACTGTCTGCTTGACTTGGGAAGTTATACATGCGACGTCACACCACTGGAGAGTGCAGGAAAATTTAAATGCCGGTTATGGCAGCACTTTTTTCGTTTTTTCGCAAAACCTACTTTGAACGCAAAAGTGTTCTAAAAGCCCGAGAGAATTCATGGTTACAGATGTTTACTCCGACCTAACGCAACAGACGTCAACAAAAAATAGAGACGTTTCTCCACCTATGCAGGCGACATCTTCAGTATGAACACCCGCCAGTCACTACTTATCACAAATGTCCTTGTAAATATCCGGTAGGGGACCAAGGTTGGTGTTGCGCACCGATGAGTCACGTTTGACGATCCACGACTCGAGGCATAGCCAGAATCTTTCTTGGGTCCCAGTGCTGCTCTCCTGCCACCTTGGCGAGCGAGCAGCGCTTTAAATCCGATAGATTACTTGCCAATGTTTACACAATATAAAAGCAAACATATAGGTTTCTAATAATTTACCCTCTCTGCCAAGCTGTGCCAGCCCGTTTTAACGTATGCGCAATTTCGTTTAGTGATTAAACTTAGAATAAGTCGAACATGGTCGTACTCGAACGTCAGGGGTTCGGCAACATCCCCAATTATAACAATCGTAATCATAATTGCCCCCCCCCCCCTCATGTGTTTGAAGTATTAAAAAGCTACTTTATAAACATAAATTGACTGGAATGAAACAATTGTTGTCGGGAAACTTAAACAAGTAGTTCAACACTGCACCCTAATAATTCTTTACAGTGGAAATGTGAGGTGGCGTCTACTACCGTACCAGTATGTCGTTAATTGCTCGCATTTCACTTCTGTCTCGACCGAGTGGTAGCAAAAAAATATTGCATTTGCCTTTTAATTCAGCAGCTATATGGGGAAAAAGAACTTTATTACTGGCAAATAATCACCTTTTTACAGCAAATTAGTTTCAGGGTTGCTGCAAGGTTCACTTCCATGGCATACAAGACAAACCAAAATGTTCAAAATTTACAGCCAAGACTACAAACACCAACAAAATATGTATGTCATTCAGTTGCAGAAGCTTCGATAGATACTGCAGATTACATTTCGGTCACAATCCGCATATTCCTTCGTAGAAACACGCAAAAAAAAAAAAAAGCCAAATTGTATGCTTTAAAAAGAACAAAACAGCAGAGTAGGAAAATTGCATTCAAGGTGAGCAAAAAAAAAACAGTGAATTCATATCACACACTACCTCAGTGCCATTTCCAACAGCAGCAGTAGCATTGAAATTAGTTTGTTTACACCCAACCACACTCCAGGGTATCAACCCCAGAGGGAACAAGACATGCCATTTGGAAAAAGTAATGTATCCCAAATTTACCCCTTAGATCCATCACACCTTGAATGTGATCAACTGAAAAAAGCATATTTCAAACTATGCATACATTTAAAACTTCGTATTTGCATGTTGTTATTCATGTACTAACTTCAGAGAAATAAACACCTTAAAAGCACCCAGTCTATTCTCCTTCCTAAAAGAGTTAGCACTCCTCCCCAAGAGTCGTTCACTCAAGGCATGCAGACACGCCCGGTGCATATTCCTGAACCAAATACAAAGGAATAAATATGGTTTATTACCTTTAATTAGTTTGATTTAACAAACAACTGGGGAACAAAAAGTAGATAAATTTTGCTGGCAGAACACTTGGAACTTGAAGCCTTGATTGATTTGTTACAAATAACACTGCCAATACAGTCCGATACGTTGACACCATCCAATGCGCCCACAGCGATGACTTAAATCTGGAATCAAGAGAAAAAAATTAATAAAAATCAAATCCTGATAGCATCAGAAAGAGTATCATGCAAAAAAAGAAAAGAGCAGAAAGAAATAAGTAAGAGGATAATCACGTAAAAGAAGTAAGTATGAAGTGAAGTTCAAATGTACCCATGAGAACTGGCCACTTTAGTTAGCGGCAACAAGAGTAACTGAATGGTCCCAGAGTACCGAAACTCCCATGCTTCGTTTCAGAACCAAGTCGCACCTCTCCAACCCACCCCAAATATGGCGCTGCCCTGTGTGGTTGAAGCGAAGGGCGTACAGTGTAGCGTTCGTTCTCGTGCGAGCTCTTCAATCCACTGTTCTGGTCCGTGGCGACACTGTTTTTTTATTTATTTTTATTAAAACCCTTTCTTTTGTTTTGAGCGGTGCGTGACTTGCTCCTCGCTGTTTCGTCTCTCTCTCTCTCTCTTGCCTCGAAACACATCGAAGTTGAGTGTTAGGCTTAGCATCTGAGGCATAGAGTTTGAAACGTAGCCCCAGTGCAACCAGAGTGAGCAAACGAGCCGGCAATCTTCTTTGATGAACCAGATTAGCGGCTCCTTGATATAAAAGAAACTAGCGAAAATCAATGCACCTTCCGTTCGGTCCTAACTCATTGAAGCCCAGTGTTCCCATCCGTGCGTACTCGCCGTACGCACGGTGACACAGAAACATTTTATGTATGTTTTTTGTTGTTTTGGGTCTATCCCCAAAATGACCAACTGATAACTTCCGTTGCAGGCTAAACCATCCAATCAGAACTGGATTCTGAGGGATTGACTCCCGGTAAGCGGTCTAAATGGAGTTTGGTACTCTGGAACATTTAGTGACCTTAGCGGTAACCACAATGGTCCCATGCAAGAGTGTGAACAGATCAACATAACGTCAGAAGTCTATCTGGGTCCTGAAAGCCTCGTTTAAAAAACAAGTTACTAGAACTCAACCGCAAATGTAGGCAAGAAATTATACAAAATCGGCATTGTGCAGCTCCAGAGGATCCATATGCATAATGAATCCAATTAAAAGTGTAAATAGACACACCAGAAATTGTTCACACAGTCGCTACCCAATTTTTCAGACACCGGTAATTCGGACTTGTTCGATATTTCGGACGTAAAGGAGGAACTGTAACCTACCCGATAGAAATAGCGCATATTCATGACTAGTGTTTGACAGCTTGAAGTCCGAAAGTTTGATTTTTCTAAAATCATCGCGAGCATTCAGCGGGAAACACCACAGAGAAGCCGCCATTTTAGATTCTATGTTAGCTGCACATGGATTGGCTTGGCACTGCTACTTCAGTACAGAGAAGTCCTACCACTAGATGACGCTATGCTACGGCTTTTTTTTTTCTCTAGCTGAGTGTCATTATCACTTTTACCATTTCACTTTGTTCATTTGCCATTCTGCAGTCATGGACTTGCACCTCTCATCTTGTCTCGGTGAATCATATTTTCCGACTACGCTGGCCCAGACGTCATGGCCCCATCTGTTCTACCGCCGCCGTGAAGCGTTGCTAAGGGGCGCGGAAAGTGCTAGACCATAACGCTAGAAAAGAAGTATGGAGGTGTAACCTGAAGCAAGGCACTATTGGCGGCGTTTTTAAGCCCACAGACGTAATAAAGGCAAGTTTTTTAATCTACTGATTTTTCTGACAGCTCTATTATAATCGGACGTTTTTTCGGTCCCTGCAAAGTTTGAAAAATCGGTCGGCCACTGTATGTCTACAAGCAAAAGACCTTAATCATTATTAGCGCCATCTCTCGGCGGCCACGTGAAGTACCGAGCCACCACCCTCTTTGAGGCTTTTCCACCCCCCCCCCCCCCGCTCTTCCTGCATATTGTTCTCCGCGCTAGGTAATACAGTGTTGTCTTTCTGGGATGTGGTGGAGGCGTTAGGTACTTCAGAATGAATTATATTAGCACGCCTGATTCAGAAAGTTGCATTGGTTTTGTTCAAATGATCTAAACGACACCAAGAATCCAGTCACCGGGAAAACTGTCTGCCGCACACAACGTGACAAGCAATGCAAGAAGTAGCCCCGTCAAAGAACTAGCCACAGTTGCCCCAGTGTCTTTATTGCTACTGTGGTTTGGTTGCTGTGAATGCAACCGGCACAAATCTGGGAAGCAGCCTTGACCAGCCATTAATGCAGTAATGGTGAGCTTCATATATCAAGATAATTTAACGAAGCCAACAGTAAAAGCAGGTGGCACGGGCCCTGCCATTTCGCCACTCGGATAATGTTAATTAAAACGCTACAATTATACCAAGATTCACTGTAAAAACTTCAGTTGAAAAGAAAAACTAACGTAATCTGTATATTTACTTTAGTTGGCTTCTCATTTCTTTGTTGATTGCGCAGTGAGACACAGCAGTAGTGCGGCATCGCTTTCCCATAGCGGCGCTCTGCCAGTCACCTCAAACATAGGTCGCCATATTTAAGGCTACAGAAGAAGGTTGGCACAACGTTCGACAGGTGGTGAGCATATCTGAATAAGGTCTATACAGACCAAGTCTCCCACTCATAAAAAGAGTGGACGCGGCGTATTACCCCACGATGCAAAACCAACTAGCCCAACTAGCCATCCTTGTCCCTCATACTGTTTTCTCTTCTCCCTTCCATAGACTTAAAGTTGTCAGGGAGGAGGGTTTCAACATTTAGCTGGTGTCAGAATTATTTTGGTCATGTGGCCAGCCGCAACGCCACTACCGTGAAACCTCAAACGTGCACACACCCCCAAAAGATTGCCCAACTCGCATCTTTTCCCTTTTATTTCTTCACCATGGGTGGGTGCTGGTTTAGAGATTTTGTGGTAATATCTGCCTTACACAAATAACTAGGGAACGAGCAGAAACTGAAATGACTGTTTAACGGTCGCCGACATACCCCTTCGATGTCTTCGTCCCCGCTGACTTCGTCGAACTCAATGTTGTCGTCCTCTTCCTCCTCGCCAAAGTTGACAGTGTCGTTGATTTTGGCTGAAGGAAAAGAAAACAGGAACACTGAGGCACGGTCCCAACCCTGGCCCAACAATGCCGAACCAAATGTCACAAGGCCCCTCCAGAAGCTTGCGACATCAGCACAAGAACATTTTCACCATCTCCTTCGACAGGAGCATCAGTTGTTTGTAAATACCCACGCCCATTTCGTTGTGCAACAAGGGTTGCAAGACCCTTCCCTCGATGGAAGCAAAAAGTCGTCGTCCTTACCGTGCTCGGGAAGCTCGCCATAGGACTTGAGGTTTCTCGCTTCGTCTGGGTTGTACTTGAGGATGACATCCGCCTTAGCATCTTGGTAGTCTCTCAAACCAACCAGGATGATGTCTCCCTGATTTATCCATACCTGCCAGACGAGCACCGCACATTTCTCAGAACGGACTACTTAAACCGACAAAAACCCAACGAGATAGAAAAAAAAACAAGCAAGAGGTATCATCCAACATTTTGTAGAAGCTCTTTCTCGCCGCACAAAACTCCGGGGTCTAGCACACCCTTACTGCCGATCGCGTGCCAGCACCTAGCTTTCTCGGTATTCGGCGCTGTACTGTGAAAGCTGCCTTTCCCAGCAACAAATTGATGAGTTGCAGTTTCACAAAATGGAAGACTGCTGTGAACAAACACTATGTACGGCAGCAGAACCAAGAGCTGGTGCACCAGGCCTACGCCGTCAATAAAAGCCTTCGAAACCATTCATTTGCTTTTGTGGCATTGTGATCTGTGCTTGACAGGAACGACACATCTCATGGCATCCGACAGACGCCATGCAACAAGGGGTGTCGGGCGGTTAGTTCAAGCGCGTGATCAGCTCATAATGGGCCGAACCAACACCCACTTTTTTTCTCAGTTTTCCTCGGATGTGGCAGAGTCTTTTCATGCCGTCGAAGCACATGGCTTCTAACCTGCCGTTCCCGAGCATCTTGATCACCTGGGCATACTCTGTTTTCGAGAGGGAGAACAACATCAGAAGAGGTGAGACAAAGTTCATTGTGTGAGTCGGGAAAAAAATAAATAAATAAACTGGCCAAGTCCTTACCCTGACCATCCTCTTTGAAGACGAGCTCTCTCTTTTCGGTCTCATTCTCGTTCTTCCCTCTCCTCCTGTTTTTACCTCCCTTTCCTGCGGAAGGCGACGAAAACGTCAGGCGTAGCAGACTGTGGCACCTCTCGATCGAAGCACGGAATGTGACGGTTTCCGTGTCAAAAACGTCCGTTCGACCACACACGAACGAGTTCGCTTTACCGCGTGACCAGTGAGTTCTACCAGACCTGCTGTTATGTTCCACTAAACTGGGTTTTTCCCACAAGGAAGGTTAACGCTGTAAAGCCTCGGTGACGCACAGTGACTGGACACCAGCGTCGTTGGTAAGCGCCCACATGACTATCTAAAAACAACGATAAAGAAACGAGTGTACGATTCATAGTAAACAAAGTTAAGAAATATCTAGGCTTGCAAAAAAAAAAAAAAAAAATTCCTACACGGGTGACAAGGGGCAAGTTGGTTACTCGACAAGTCCAGTTTTCAATATTATACCTTCTTGAATCCGTCAAGAACGTTAGTTACAGACTAAACACCTTTCGTAATACGTCGTCGTACACGTTCCAAACCCAAAATTACAATAAAAAAAAAACGCAATCACTCTCCTTCCAAGAGGCCATTGCGCACTAGAGCTCAGCTTGAATAGCCGTCGCATACCTCTCGATTTTAGGGTGTTACAGCCGTTGAACCACCATGTTCGTGCATAAATACTACTAGCGGTGTCAATAAGGAGTACTTACCCTTATTCTTCGGCATGGTACGAGTACCTTTGTGACGAAATCAAGTGCTAATTTACTGATACTTCGCAGACGTATTAACGAGAATACAATATGGACGTCGTGCACGAGCCGAAAAGATGGCGCCACCATACAAACGTCATGGTTGCTTGCCGATGCTATAAGTATTCTAGTACACCATACCGATGCATAAGAAACTATAACATAAACGTAACAGAACCCCAACAGAACTTTCAAACTGTAACCAAATTGTCCCATTGTAAGCCACACATTTTTATATCTAAGTTTTTAAATATAAATATGAATGGTTATTTAAGTTTATTATTTAATGGCATATTTCTATAGCGACACTAGCGCCATTGTTTTCGCAGCGTTAAGCACCAGTTGTATGCGACGAGATAAACTTTTCTTGTTCATTTAAAAGGCAGTGTACGCCGGGAAGAAGTGCGTAGTGCGTCGTTAACTTCAGCGCGTTGTATTTCGGAAGCCTGAGGGTTTGTAGCTTGTTGAGGAACGTTTTTTGCAAGGTTGTTTTTTTGTCTCAGTTTTCAGTTACGATGTCGGTGAAGGCTGTTTGTGTTCTCAAGGGCTCGGAGAAGACCACCGGAACCGTTTATTTCACTCAAGCGGTGAGCTGGGCGGGGAGCTCGTCCCATCAGCTGACTTTCTGCACTGCTTGCTCTTAACCTATGTATTAACACGCCCAATTGTTTTTGCAGGAAAGAACATATAAATGGGTAAAATGCGTCTCGACCTTGATGCTCTTTCCGCGCTCGTTTTATCGCCGGGTGCATTATTTTGTTAAGTGTTTTTTTCCCACCCAGTCTGGGCTTTGCGCACGGCACGATTACCTTGGAGAAAGGCCGGCGCCCGCCACTGTTTTCCTGCATGAGTTACTTTTCTTCTTTTTTTTTTTTCTTCTTTTATTTGGTTTGCTGAATTGATATGGTTAGATAAATAAAACGAACGGGCGTCTCAGCAAAATAATGCGGTAGACGTGACACACCCACCCGAAAAGTGAGATTGCCAACCGTACGGTCGCAGGGCCCGAACCAGCCAGTCGTGGTCACGGGGGAAATCACCGGCCTGGAGCAAGGCCTTCACGGCTTCCACGTCCATGAGTTTGGGGACAACACGAACGGTATGTTTGGATCCCTCCCTATCTTGGCAAAATTTCAAATGTCATTATTTTTTTTTTTACATATTTATGATTGATTTAATTTTTATACGGACGAGCTCTCGGGTTGTCGCAAGTGACGCTTGTTGGAAATGAGTGCCAGTTCAAGTCCATTTTCACGCATATTTGTTTTTTTACAATTTGTTTTAGGCTGCACGAGTGCGGGTCCCCATTTCAATCCATTGGGCAAGGAACATGGTGCACCTACCGACACAAACAGGTTAGTGCACAAGCTCGTGTGCACATCTGCGAGAAAATGGGACTCAATAGTCGCAGTTTAGAAGCGTCTAAACCAGATGGTACCATTTTTTTTTCCTCAGCTGATTGTAGAATTTTTTAATTGAAACAGTAACTGCAGTTTGTTCCAATATGCAATATCTGCCTTTTCCAGTTATCCCGCAGCTAAGAGGACATCGTAACAAAAATTGGGTGTTGTCAGGCGTGCCTATCTTGCCCCACCAAATTGGGCAACATAGGCACCTTTGTCCCAATTTGGCTGGGACAAATGTGCCCGTTTGTCCCACCTGTCATTCAAATTTAAAATGTTAGACTATAATCCATAGGGCCTGCTTGCTTAGTATCTTACGAGTACTACGTGGAGGTCTGGATGGCAGACGTCGGTGATCTTCAGATGCATCTATAACTGGTAGCTTTCATTTATTTCAATGTATGCTTGGGGAGTGGACCACATCCAGGAGGTTCAAAGTTGTCCTTTTTATCAGGCATGTTGGAGACCTGGGCAACGTGATTGCTGGCGACGACGGTGTAGCCAAGGTCGCCATCACAGATTCCCAGATCAGTCTTTCTGGGCCGCACAGCATTATTGGGCGGTCTGTCGTGGTAAGTATCCCTGCTGCACATTGTTTGCACGTGAATAGGGTGTCGTCACTTTGTGAACATTCTGCCTCGGCAGCTTTGCCGGTCTGGCAGTAAATGTACAATTTAAGTTTGTAGTGTGTAGTAGTAAAAGTTCAGTGTGTAGTAGGGGATGTATATTTCTTTGCTGCAATAAAGATATTATTATTATTATTATTGCTCTGGAAACATTGTAGCCAGCTTCCGTATCTTCATTCACTGTCATTTTTTCTTTTTTAGATTCACTGCTGACCCAGATGACCTTGGAAAGGGAGGACACGAGCTGAGCAAGACCACTGGCAATGCTGGTGCCCGCCTTGCCTGTGGTGTAGTTGGTGTCACCAAGTAGCCAAGCCTCCTGCCGCACATTCCACGACTTTCGTTGTTCTCTTTACGACTCTACAATGCCCCCCCCCCCCGGGAACAAATAAACGTGTTTTCTGCGTTTGCATTTCTCCCTTTGCTTCGAAAATCTGCAGCCTTGTTTTCCCAGCAACTTCTGGACAAGGTCAACGTGGCCTAAACAGGAATGGATATAATTAGGATTCCGTGTTTTCGGAAAATAAATTCCAAGATCTCGGAAATTAGAAGCTCAATTTGCAGTGTTTCCTATGAAAAATAATGTTCGGGTGTAAACGTATGCTAGATACAAATAAAAATGAACTGCGGTTGCGTCAATTAATATTTCTTCAGCTAGATTTGCTGTTGGTGCTATTGCCATTTACAGCACAAATTTGTCCCACAGCAAAAGTAGCGAACGAATGGCTTCGATAAACATTGATACCTTAAAAATAAACTCCTCGAGGTAGTCGCTGGGAAGAATTGTTCATCCCATCCTATTATATGCTACCCTGTGGCCGTGCAAGGTGGAGTGGTAAATGATATAATACGGAAGTTTTAACGGCCCCTCTTCCCAATTTTATGCAATCTCTATGGTCCATAGCTTTCACTCTTACAAAAACACCACCTCTGCTTCCTCTTAAAACACATAGTATGGCACAAACTGAAAACTAATAGAGGCTTTTGTCGTGACCCGTATGTACAATGACTTGTCATCCTGAACCTTGACGAGATAAGTGGCAAGATTCCTTTTGTCAATGGTTTGAGATTTTAAAGATGACTGTGGTGCCATTTTCCCTGGACCCTGTGCACTGATAAAACTTAATTGTAAAATACTGTCTTTATTTAGTTCGTTTTATTTTTTGGGGGGAGAAAGGGGGGGGGCATTGGCACATCAACATTCGGAGTTTATCGAATAAATCCGAATTGACTAAAATTTTACCAGCGGGTGTTTTTCGGATTTATCCGAAAACACGAAACCCTACTTCTAATGTATGAACCATTGCACAAAAAAAAGGTGCAGTATTGGAGCCACAAAGCAGCAGAGCTGAATCCTGCTTGCCACGCACATGTTCAGAAATAGTGATGGGGGTTGGTGGTTGAGCGTGTCGAAGTAGAAGTGAAAGCTTTAGCTAGATTCAAAATGGGCTGTAGGTTTTGGCAAAGAAAACAATTGTGCAGGTAACCCAGAGATTGTTGCGAACGCCCATGGCAGCCACGGATGTCTCTGGGGGTAGAACTTTCTTCGCTCTTGTGTGCTAGTCAATGTTATCTCAAAGGAATGGTTTTTTTTTAACAAGAACCTGGAAAACGATTGATTTTTATCCCCAACTAAATTTAGCTTTTGTCAAGTTTTATTTGATTCAATGGAAGAAAGACAGTTAAAGCTTGCACATCCCAAAATGATTCATGCCATTTATAGTTGGTATTTTACACCCCAAGTGGAAGGTTGCACTGTAAGGGAGTTCAGTCAAGAGTATTGCAAACATTGCCCAGCTGTTCATTGTTGCCTTACATTTCACAATTCCTTCCATACCGGTGTTCCTCTAGAAATGACAATGACAAATATTGCAGCTTCAACAACGTATCAAAGTTTATTGTTTAGCACTTGTATCTTGCAGTTAAATCTGGAAGCAACCTATGAGAGTGAAGACATCGCGTTCCGGTAGACGGAAAAAGTACTCGTTAAGTATCGCGTCCATTAATAGAATCACATTGGTCACACAATATAGTACTTACAGACAAATGGAGCAGCAATATTACGGACATACACTTACCTACGCTAGTTATTCATTTACTCTCGTCTTAGATTTGTACAACAGAGAAGAGGCATCATTGAAGAGAAACTGGTTCTCTATATTCGTTGGCATCTGACCTCACTCAATTTGGAGTTTGAATAAAAGCAGTTTGCATACATCTGGCTGGGTCACACCGTCCATTTGCAAAAGCTGCAGAGAGTATAGTATCGACTTGGAAAGCTACGACGCAAGAAAAAACGGGTTACGCTCACAAACACAACATTCGAAGTTCAGAACGAGAAAAGCCTCAATTACCCGGACGGCAATGAGCAGTGCTACCCGACTACAGTGGAAAGCAAAGGATGCTACGTTTCTCTCTCGCTCCTGCATGATTGAGTGTGCAACATAGTGATGGTGTATATGTACAGCATGATTCGTGACTCACTTAGCACACTGGCTAGTCTGTGCAGTATGTTTTCACAACCCGGTTTGCACGCTGGTGCGCACAGCCCGTTAAGAAAAGTGCTAAGCGACACTGACTTATAATGGCGCCTTTTTTGTAATATGTAGTCTTTTTGCTGGTTCCGGCACGCTAGCAGCTAAGAGGAATGTCTCGCTAATTCAAATGGTCCAGGTCGCAGTTAAACCCGGGGCTAAAAGCAAGAACAAAATGAAGTAATACTTCCTGTACTCTGTGCAAAGACAATGCCCTCTTTTTGACATCTTCATGGCTGACTGGGTATGTCAAATATGCAACACCATTCTCCCCTACAGCCACACGGACTCCCGTCACATTTCCTGAGCTACCAAATACAAAGCAGGACACAGAAACAAAGTTTTAATTATCACGTACGACAGAGACCATCGTAAATAACTTCACCTTAGACATAGAATGAGTGGGCCTCAAAAATGCCGAAACATTTCCGCTTATGCTCCACGAAAAAGAAGAGTGAGGAAACAAGAGAAATGCTGCGATGTACTCAAATTCACAGCATTTAAATCTATACTTAGATATAAAATTGTAATACTCTGAACCTTCGATATGTGTGCCTCTGTGTCTGTTACACATTTGTAACTCTGAAAAAAAGAATGATAATAATGCGCTTCACAAAAGGCAAATGGACACAGTTCTCCTATAGCAAGTTTTTGCAATGGCACGGAAGATTGAGGTACGAGGGGACTACTAATAATAATTGTTTTTATATATATATATATTATGGGCAAAAGCTATATTCTGTCTCTAGCCTGCTGCACCATGTGCCCTATAGCGTGACAAAAAAAATGTTTAAAAATCAATTTTTGGAACTTTGTCACACCTCTCATTTTATCTGCACCCTCCACGACGTGGCATAATGTCGGAGATTGGCTCTGGCATCTCCACCCGCCTGCCACTAGACTTTTCCGAGCGCTCCAAAAAACATTGAAAGCAATAATTGGTTAGCCAAACCGAGGGCATCTTTCAAGCATACACACAATTGCAACTTGGCCTCAGCTGAGGACACATTCGCAACGCATTCATACATTGTCTTTAAACCATCGCTTAACATCGCCGGATGAACGAACACCCCATAATGCAGTTACAGAGGGTGCGGAAAGAAATGCATGCCCGTGAGCCTTCAGTTACATACACATATACACTCAAGCACACAGCTAATGCTCATTGTTCCGTGACATGTGAGCAAACGGTAACACACCCCCGCAACAGCTCACAGAACGCAAAACCGTGCCTCGCCATTACAGCATCAAATGCCTACACTGTCAATGTTTCTCCTACTGCCTCAAAAAGATGTACAACAGCCTGCCTCCTTGAGAGATCTGGCCTCACAAAATCAAGTGCTTCTAAAACGGTCGCGCAAATTTAATTCTTCACGAACGATCGCCCTGCTAGGTCAGGACAGAAAAGTGCAAGGCAATTTCGTTCTGCGAGGTCGAGGGTGTGTTACCGGATAGATGTCCTGGCAGACAACTGTGAAACTCTCTCTCGGCCGCGACATGTGGGGGGGAGGAACGGCAAATAGTTTGCAGGGTTTGGAATCTACGACGGGACACGTGGATGGAGCGAGAATCGATGTCTGTAGGTTGTGTGGGCCGCCGCCGCCACGGCGGCCCTCCTTGGCTTTGTGTGGCTTGCGAGGTTGGGCGACGCTCAGACTTCCGTGGACGACTGGTGTCGCGCCCTGGCCCTTCTCCTGGCCAGCTCGGAGGCAACCACGGGCTCCAGGTTGGGGGGCTTTGGGTAGTTGTTGATGGCCCTGAACGTCGCTGCCACCGCGCCCTGGAGAGACGACGTACCGGGTTCGGCGAAACCTCCACTCTCACGCTTAGGCTACCGGGCGCACAATCTATGTGACGGCATTACGCTATGTGCCGACTTTAGCCGCATCCCCCAACGGCCTGTCGGTGATTTGCCCACCGTCAACTACGTATGTTCTTGATCTTCAAGTGGGATGCACCTAGAGCCACCCATTTGAAGTGTAAATAGAGAGTTTAGTAGACCATACGATAGAGCTTTGCATCGCTAGCGCGAGCTCGTGCCGTCACTTTGAAGCATGGAGCGCGCCCGCTAGGCCCGCAATCTGCAGTGTCCAATCTATGAAAACTCTCCAATGTTTGAGGGTAAAACAGTGCGAAAAACGAAACAAGACTCGCACTGTTTTACTTTGTAAGATGATCAACCCACACGCCAAACTTTCTGCCTTGTTGCCTAATGTTTCGGGTGGTTTTGCTTTCTGGAGTCCTCTCAGGTTTCAGTTCTCCAAACTGCCCCGCTAAGTTGCTGTCTCTCAAGTGGCTAGTCGGGTGTGCTGCTGTCTCTGGTGCATAATTTTTTCCCATATAAGAGTGAGACGGGGGATTAGCTTCTTTAAGAATCATTCAGTAGCAACTCCCGGTCACTTTTTAAAATTTTTTTGCTTTGTATGAACATCTTTGCCTGCAGTGCTCCAGTTGTGATCATGTCAATGGTTGGAGTCGGTGCGTGGTAAAGGCGATACAAGTTACCTTTGCTAAAGCATGCGAAGGTGGTTGCAACTCTTTTCGGTGCAGTGCAAAAAAACCCAACACATTGTGTGGCATCCCCATCTCCCATTAAAACAAATGTGCGACACTAACCTAGCAAGCCATTTACCTCCACACAGACAAAACAAGTACTCGCAAGGAATAAAATGGCACTTCAAATGAAGACTCGCACTGCTTGCTCGTGCCGGGCAGACTCATCAGCGGGCGAAAGGAAATATGCCAGCTGCCGTCAACTCCAGCACCTGCTGTCGCCTACATGTGTTGCGCTTTGCGTTAAAACCCTTACTTTCCCGCACCACGAAGTCGACACAGGTACAATACAATCCTGCGTAACTAGACACCATTTTAAGAAAAAATGCTCGAGGAAAAAATTTTATTAACAAATTTCTATTAACAAGCAAAGATTAAGGAAAATATAAATTGGGTTCCGCGTTGTCGGTGTATACCGATAAACGCTGAAAAGTGACCCCCAAACCAGTTTTATTAAAATTGGCAAAAAAAAAAAAAAAACGCTAAAACCCCAAATTTGAGCAGTTCCTCAATGAAAAAACGCCAAGATTCAAGGGAAGAAATGTTTACCTACAGTTACATGCGAGGCGGCTTCTTTCTTTGTGAGCCAAACTTCTCGCCTCGTTTCTCTCTCGTCGGTGAATAGTCACCGAAAAAACACCCCCCGAACTCGAGGAACTATAAGCCCCGAGAACAAGAAACCCCAGTTATAAAACCCTCCCCTCCTTCCTTTGCCGCCCCTTGCTAGCATGATCGAGATAATAATTAGCCCTTTGAGTGCCGGACCCGAGTATGCTCAGGTGCACCCCCGTGCAGGTTTTAGTTTCAATTCACTCCGCCTACCACTCCCAACCGGGCTGTCGATTCTATTTTTACGTGTAGAGCAATGTTTTGTCTCGTAATAACACCCGTTGACGGCATGTGAAAAGTTTTGCTTGGGGGACTTCTGTCTCGGTCTGCTCCTTCGTTGTTCCACAAAGACGGATCTACGTAGCTCAACCACGCGCTTTATGGAGAACACCAAGATCTAGAAATTACTGATATAGACTAATTTAGTGATAAACTAAGTGAAAAGGTCCCACTTCCGAACAAAAATGTGTCGGCTAAGGCCACTCGAAAAGAGTGACCCCAGGGTGCGAGGCCGGTGTGCCACTATGCATAGCACCGTGTCCCGAAAAATATAATTTAGAAAAATATCCCAGGTTGGAGGCATCCAGACATCAATTAAATTTGAGCTCAGAGATCAGCGTATGTTCCACAAATAAATACTAGTCGTGTGCGAATAGTAAGTTTGGCCGAATATTTTTGAATTGAATATAGAATAGTTTCCCTAAGCCTTTCACTACCGTTTGCACCATGCATAAACAAAAACCCACCTGAACTCATAAAGGTTGTTCCCAAGCTTCCACCTGTTTATTTCTAAGATAAGTGAATCTTAATCTAACTACCATAATATCCCAAGAGATAGCCCACCTAAAATCGAAAGAAAGTCGAGTAAAAATGAGGAGTAAACTAATTTTCGGCGTGCAATAAAAAAAAAGTTAAAAAACACTAGTTTTAGATTCGTTTGACCAACGAAACTTGTAGATTCATAGGTAACATACAGGGAAGGATGAACTAAAGTAGTCTTTGGTTCGTCGCCTTGATGAACCAAAGACGACTGTCCTTACTAGTTAGCAATGTTTGCTTATCTGCCCTCGTGGCCAAGTAACACCATTTCTGCCAAGGTCACCATTGACCAAGAACCTGCAATTACTAGAAGCAAACTATATCTTTCGGTGTTTTTGAAGAAAAAAAAATAGAAAATTGTGCCAAAAAATAGGGAGCGGGTTATCCTTCGGGTATATCTTCTCGGGATATTATGGTATATTTATAGACAGTGTCCTCAGAAAGTCTAATGCATAAAATGTGATGGCAAGGAAACGACAGATTTGACATAAAATGAATCCTATAGAGATGCTTAACTAATACAGGGGATTTACAAATCTTGCTATATGCAAATATACTTTTATCAATTTCAAATTTAAAGCAAAAACAAATTTAAGATGAGCGAAGGTTGTTGGGGCATTTGTGCCAAACATATACTCTCGCATAACAGCCACAGTTTAATTTTAAAATTTTTACTGCAATGCAGGTATCAACATCCACAAAATTTCCGTTTTTTTTTTTTTCTTTTCAAACACACCAGGCGCATGCATGCATTATCTCGCTTTGAAAGTGTGATTTTCTCCTATGCACGCAACTGCAATATTTGTACTTTCATAAATGTTGACTGCAATAAGTTAGCCCCATTGAGCGGGCTTCTTCGCGATCACCGGTGCACTGTGAAGAAGCAACACTCGTGGAGCTCGCTTTTGCGGTTGTGGCTTCTCTGCAGCGCACCCGTGCTCGATAAGAAGCGCGCTCAATGGGGCAAACCCGCCGCGACCAATACTTGGAAAAATATGAATGTTACAGTTCATTTTGAAGCGAACATTGAATATGGTATTATTTGAGACTACTGTTCCAAAATTTGAATATTTGCGCAACACTAATAAATATAATTTCTAAAGCACGCTACAGTTTTTGTGCACGGGACCAAAATTTGTGCTAGATATGCAGCGAAAAAGAACACGGCCCTCGAAAGGTTAGCAAGACGTGTGCGGCACGCACCTTCACTAGGTGGGGCTCCTGGTGGACGAGCCGGCTGACTGGAAGATTGTTTTTGTTGACAATCCAGGCGTGGCCCAGCACATCCGCAGCCCTATACCTCTGCTTGGGATCCACGTGGAGCATTTTCTGGACTAGATGCTGCAAAGGTGGAAACCTCACGCGTCAGGTGGGCTTCACGGCGCTTGGCTGAAAATAGTCGCTTCATATTTCTTTTGTAGCAACTGGCAACAAGGCGCCGAAGAAAAAGACAAGCTGGCGCTTGAAATGCGGCTCGCGGTTCCAGCTGCTGGTTCAACGGACTCCAGCACCTGCCGGCGCAGTTAGAAATGCCTCAGATTTCTAATTATGTAAATATTGTAAAATAAATTAGTTGAAGGATCGTAACCCCTTCACTTTCTTTCTGCTAGAACATAAAGGGGCACTAAAGTGCTTTTTGAGATCCTCATTTTACGGTCCAAACTCAATCTACGAGCTCTAAGCATCCTAAGAAGCCCTAAATTACATTCACGCATGGCGGATTTGAACATTAAAAAATTGTGGCTCCAATCTACGCTGTGAAGGTGGTTGGTCAGCGAAGCTGTGGTATCACCTGCAACGACTGCCTACTGCACTATACAAAATGCCGCCGCCGGTCGCAGCACCCCGCCGCTGGTCGTATTGCCGTTTCTTTTCCCTTTGCCTCTTCTAGTATTCACGCTGCTCCTCGGGAGTCCTAACTATGCGTGGCCTACTCATCGCGGTGCTGCAGCAACAATGAAATCAGTTGCTATACTCCGTTTTATCTTACGTTTAAGCGCAGCGGATGTTACGAGCCATCGGTGCCAATCGGAGGCTGTGTGAGTGTCATGTGACCTTAGAGAGGGGGCACAGCGACGCGCGGAAAGCGTATCACAGGCCATGTCCACAGAACGGGATTGGCTAAGATAGCTCGTAGCATCCGCTGCATCCGGACGTAAGGTGAACGGGGTATAGGCGGGTTCATCTTTTATATATGAAAGGCTAGTGACGTCACTCCTCACGTCGCAAGCTGCCATCGCCACGGCAGCAGGCGCCGTTATCATCCATTAATGCGGTTCGCACTTCACACGAACGAGGGCTTCGAATGACGTCAACCTTTTTCGAAGCAGCTGCAAACCTAATCTTTGCCGGAACGTGTGGGAGGGTGTTCCTATTGGTCACACGTGCCTTATCATGCATCATCTGGTTTTGATGCTTGTTTTGTGGTTTTCTTTATTGAAACGGATGCTGAGCTGTATGCTGTATGCCTGATTTCAAAGGAGATATGCTGTTTTGCCTTCAATTGTTTGCCGGGAGTTTTTTGCTTACAACGACAACACAAAAATTTCCTTGGCTGGTAGAGGTATACAGCTTCGCTGTAAAAAGTGATCAAAAGTTCCCGACACTTACCGTTGGGCGTAGAACGACAGATGACACTACCAAACCTTTCTGAATGTGGTCGAACGACGGACGGCACTTGTCAGCCACTCGCGAGCGAGGGGCTCCCGCGGGGATGAGCGGCCAACCAGACCTGCTCGTCCACGCAGGAACCCATCGCTTACGAGTCGCTGACAAGCGCCGTCCGTTGTTCGACTATATACAACAAGGTTCGGTAGCACAATCTGTCGTTCTGCACCAACAGTAAGTGCGAGGATCTTTGATCCCCTCTTTAATACGCAAATCGGCTTCACGTGAATGTAATTTCGGGTCTTTTAGGATGCTTAGAGCACGTAGATTGAGCTATGACAATAAAACAACAAACTCAAAAACCCTCTAGTGCCCCTTTATGCCTGCACAAGTGTTAAATGACGACCAACAATTCCCGCCTACAAGACTCGCCACATACGAATGATTCTGGTATCTGCACGACGTCTGTACAGCCTACAGCCAGCTTCCGTAGCGAAATGGCTAGTTAAGAACCCCAGATGTCTTAAGAGCGTGATGAGTCTTCTGAACATTCTTTTCTTGAATTACAGTTCCAGTGGCACTGTTACCTAGGCTGAAATGGAACCTGCCCCATGTACTCTCGAGTATGAATGAAATGCGAACAGCGGAGCGCGTGACCTACGATACATGCTGCGCTACCTAGAGGCAACTAGGAACAGATAAAACTATGGGGCGAAAAAAGTGGTGGCAAGGGTGCAAATCAACTTCGATTTGCATATCCTTGTAGCCTCTCTCTCCACTGTAGTTTTAGGTGTTACTAGTTTCCTCTAGGTTGCGCAGCATGTATCGAAGGCCACGCTGTTCGCATTTCATTCATACCCGATAGTACATAGCGCGACGCTGTTAGCGTGAGCAAGCGATCGCTGGTTTACTTTGGTTTTTTCTCAGAACCTAGAGCCTGTCATGAAAACTACTAGCACGGTAAAAAGTGTCCATTCGGGGCACTAGCCTAACAGGTAAAACTTGGTGCTGGAATATACTCCTCCCAAAAAAAAATGCAAAGAAGCACCGACGTCTTGTTTGCACAAGACTGTCGCGCAGCATACCTGTAGGCTCTCTCATAACCCGCACTATCGAAGGAAGTGAAAACATCTGGTCTGGACAAAGCTACGAAGAACTGCAACCGCACAATAACCTACCTTTGCCGGACATGAAATGTTGGCCCAATTCCCGGACATGAGGTCAAACCGGCCCTCCCCGATCCTCGCCAAGATGTGGTTTGGAGTGTCGTTGGGCCCGTTGGCGAAGGGTGTGTGCCTGAAGAGGGGCGTTCATACAGAAAGCTTGACACACAGTCAAGGTGTCTACCAAATTGCTCCTCTCGAATTTCCCCGACTTTTCCAGGTTCTCCCCGAATATTTTGGTAAAATTCCCTAACCATTACAAAAAAACAAAATGCAGAGGATGGGTTTGCAAGAGCTGTTCGGGCTGTTCCCGCTTAATCCGACGGTCCGGGCGGTGGCTTTTGCCGCATAGTGATGCCTCTGGCGACTGTCCCTCAGCGCAAAGGACATCCATTCCACCACGCGCCACATCCTCTCTATTTGTTGCGTGTCGCTGCGCCACCCACGACAAATCCACGACTTTTCTGGATGGTTTCAAATTCCACGACAATTCCAGGTTTTCCAAGCTTTCCAGGTTAGTAGACATCTTGATAACATTGCTGACGGAGCAAAAATGTAGCGTAGATTACCAGAAGCACCAAGGAGACAGGAAAACCTCCTTTCACCAGTATGGTCTAACTTTCTGGCCTTCCATGGCCAGATTTTTTCTCTTTCGTCGAACATAGGTCTAAACTTTAAAGTATCAAACTGCCAGAAACAGTAAGTAAGTACCCATAATCTGTTCCGGGTTAACGAAAGCAGGACAGTCACTCCTTCCACAAAGACCTCAACTCTTTCCATTTTAGAAGAGTGAATGCTAGAGAGGAGGGGAATGGACAAGGAAATACCACCTATCACGAAAAGTAGAGAATTTCGTGGGAGGGGCTTGCCCCGCCTCTATGTTTAACTTGCAATGGACCAAAGGAGACCGGCTGATTGACGCTTGCTCGTTACAATTAGTGAACGTTGTGAGCGACAGCGCTTTGAGCTATCATTGAATACTTTACTAGGGGCACATATTCTACACCACTCATTCCCATTAGACGGCGCGCCTACGGCGCCAAATCCTCCCCCATCAGCGCGGACAGACCGAAACCGAGAAAATGCACGCGCGTCGTGCTATCGTAACACGACGAGGAAGAAGGCCGCCGCCGTCGCATCAAGAAACAGGATCTGTCGAGACGGCAGAGACAGCCGTCTTCACCGCCTCGAACGTCTGCCACGACAATGGACGGCGACAGCCACCCTTCCCAATTTAAAGGGGGGAAACTCCGAGGCTACGCACGTCTGGCTGTTCCGACTACGCAAAAATTTTCTGCTCCCAGGCCACTGAATTTGCGCAAAGTGAAGGTCCGTTCGCACGCTTGCGGCCAATCACGACCGAGTCCCTTAGAATCTCTCGGGACCTCTTACGACGAGAGAACGTACCGGCGCCGTCTGCCGAGTGACCGTGAAACACTCGGCATTTCCACACATTTTCCATTTTTTTCGCGCACCATTCTATCTTTCTCGGCTCGAAAAACTTCCAACAGTAGACAGCACATACATTTGACCTCGCAAATACCGAAAAACTTTTGCGCCTGGTGAAACGCAGTTCCAGCGTTGCCTCGTCGATGGCGGTGCCAGTGCGTTTTCCCTGTATAAGAGATCGCGAGAACTCGGTCATAAGCAAACGCAAATGTGTGAAAGGGGCCTTTAGGCGTATTCCCCAGCGAAGTAATTTCCGTTGTCGAAAGAATGCACCGACGAGGACGAGCGGGTTGTAGTAAGGCTCACCCCGCGAGCATGGTGTACAGCAGCACACCCATGCTCCAGATGTCGCAGGCCTCGTCGTAGCCCTGCTTCTTGAGCACTTCCGGTGCCACGAAGTTGGCCGTGTAGCAGGGCGTCATGAGCAGGCCATTCTCGGCGCGCATCTGCTTGGCAAAGCCGAAGTCACAGATGCGCAGGGACTCCGCACTGCCACTCTCGTCCGCATACATAATGTTGGAGGGTTTCAGGTCGCGGTGAACCACCTGTACAGGGGGAGATGCGCACCGTCGCTGCACTGCCGTCTCCTTACTGAGGTCACGGTAAAGAGAACTGCGTCCATCATCCACCGCATAGTTTTTACCATTGAGTGAACTATGTGCCAGAGCTTTTCTCTGTGAGGAAAACTAATTTTTGAGAAATATGACCCTTTCATTGTCGGGTTGTTTTTCTTCTTTTCCTAAAGATGTTTTTTAGTGGTTGGGTTTTGATTCCAAAGAATTGTACGAAGAAAGAGTCAATGCGCAGGTTTTTTTTAATTACCTGATGGGAGCAAGCTCTTCAAGTTGAGAGGCGTCGAATAGAAATACATATATTGCTGACAAAATGTTGTCGCCTTTCTTCCATTCGGTTTCATTTTGGCGCTTCAGTTTCCGTGGCGGCGTTCGGGCAGTCTCAAATTCCCAGCCGGAGGTACTTTACTAAGCTTCTCCGTCGGATGATGAGCTTACATCCTCCGAATTCAATCCTGAGAAGCGTTAAAAGTCTAAATCCAAAGAGCAGGCACTCCAGTTGACACTGCCTCCAGGGCAGCCAACATGCAAAGCGATGCTCTTGTGCATATGATACAAGCTCCGTGCACAATCACGGAGAGTCTGTTTTCGGAACTATAAATAGCCCCAGCAAAACGAAACACAATGCAAATTAGAACGCCAAAGTCATAACAAATATTGGCACCTCCCACGGTTTCATGTTCAGGCGGGAACTCTCAAATGTATACCGATTGCCGCTGTACATGTAGAGCAGGGACTGTCAAAGGGACTAATAAATGACTCCCCAAACTATAGGCATGCAACGTGTGGCACACTGAGAGGTGGCAAAGATGGAAGCTAGAAAGAAAAGCAGGTTCCGAAATGCGAGTGAGGGAAATTGTTGGCCGAGCGTGTAAACGCGCCGCACCTCGGAGGGCAAAACCTCGCTCTGCAGAAGCCAGAGGTCCCGAGTTCAACCTCCGCCTTTGCATGTTTTGATCTAGATGAACATTGTACCAGCGTGCAGTCTTGTATCGCTATTGCGAGACGCACCTTGAAGACCCCAGTGGCGAATCCGGACGCTCACTGGCATCTGGTGCATCCTGCTGCCTAAACATTCAGAAAACACACTAACTTCCTGCTGTCTAAACACACACGCAACGCAACTACTCTTATGCTAGTGACCACAACAAGCGTCCAGTCTCGAAGATACTGCGCTACACAGTTGACATGAACATTAAATCAACACCTTCTCACATTCTGGTGAGACAGTGTGTCAGCTAATGCGAGCTTTTACTGCCCAAGTTGATATCCCATACGGCAGAAACAATCGTGATACTTCTTGGATCTCCCCGGACCAAGCCGCTCGAAACAAAATAAATTAATTTTCATCTTCAAACGCTCACCCCGTTGTCGTGGAGGAACTTCATGGTCTTGGCGATCACTTCCAAGACGGCACTCGCTTCCCTCTCACTGAAATGCTTCTGGTTCAGGATCCTGTCCAGCAGCTCTCCACCCTTGAGCAGCTCCATGATTATGTACACAGAAGTCGCGTCTTGGTAGACCTGACACATGGCGGGAGCGGGACAGAGAACAAGCAAACACTCAAAACTAGCAGAAGAAGTGCACAAGAAGTGCACAAATGCGTGCACAGCAAAAAAAGAAATGGGAGCACCGTAATAAATTTTTACTTACGTCGTAGACTGTGAGGATGTTTCGGATGCTGTCCGTACCTCAGCAGGATCTCCACTTCCTCCTGACAGTCCCTCTTAAACTTGTCGATGACCTGCACACGGGAATCAGGCTCTAACGGCTCTAACGGTGTATCCGTACGACGGATCTTTATCTCCGGAGTATGTCATAGAGCTGCGAGGAGGAGGCGGCGGCGGTTCGGGAAACTCTGAGCGAGCATTTGTAAGACGGGGTTGCGTTTAGTTGAGACGGCAGGGCTCATCTTTTTGCAAATGTGTTTGTAACCTTCGCATACTCGTTGAACAAAAGGAAGGAAAAGAAACAAAGGAGAGACACCCTGCACCTTCATGCTGCCGACTGCAATCCTTTCTCAAAAGGAAGGGCCCAGCCATTCTGACAGGATGCTGGACGTTCTGCGGGCTGGTTGCAAAGTGTCTGCGGGTACCCGCAGACTCGGGCGATTAGCAAATGTCTGTGACGCGGCGCACGTGACCTCAACACTCGGCGACGTTTTATCTTCTCGGCGAAAAACTCTATCATGCAATCGCACCGTAAGCGCTTGCTGCTCAGAAAACATCATGCGCGAGTTAGAGTAACTGTTTATGCTCCGGTTGCAAATTAAAGTATCGCAATTAATGGTCACAAATCTTTGGCACCGAGAATTGCAGGAAGCGAACGTCGCTCCTGCAGGAGACGCGACAGGCGCGACGACACGAGGCAGCGATTCACAACGCGTGCGCTAATGGTGCCGTGTGTGTGTGGTCTTGGTCGGCGTGTCTGCTTGCTCACGGTAGCTTTAAAACTGCGTCCTTTTTATAAAAACAATGTAATTAGAGGTGTCTAATTGAAACGCACGATGTCCGAAGGTTCAAGAAGCTTCCTTCCTGCTCGTCATATGTCAGTGCATACATTTTGCAAACATGGAGCGAAAATAACATCCCGCCCCAAACCCGGCTCTCCTCAAAGCGCCTCTTATGCACGCGCAAAAGTCAAATTTGGCACATGTGACCCCTTTCTGCCATTCAGAAGTTGGCAGCGAAAGAAAAAAGAAGGCGATACTCTCGCTTCGTCGTTTAATTACTCTAGCTCGAGTCAAATGACACCCACCTTGACCGCATACTCTTTCCCGGTGGTTTTGTGGACCGCCCTCTTGCAGGTGGAGTAGGAGCCCAGGCCGAGCTCTTCCTTGAGCTCGTACTCCTTCCCGATGGCCTCCTTGAAGGCGAGGCCATACTGTGGCCCGGGGAGAACGTTCCGCGGGTCAACGTCGCGGACGGCCCTGGGTTCCGCCGAGAAACCGCGCGCGCCCTTACCCATTTCGAAGACTGGTTGTCCTTGTTCTTGACGTAGTCCTCTTCCGTGAGGCTGGGCGCCACGAAGCTGAACCCGCGGAAGAGTTCGTGCGCGTTGGCACTCGGCGGCACGCCGGGCGAGTCTGAGAGTGTGTCGAAAGGAGCGAAAGAGGACAGAGAAAAAAAAAGGTTACAGCTATGAAGAGCCAAGCTGCACACATAAAATTGTCATTACCTGTAAACTCTTTCGTGCAACAAGAGGTTCGTTGTAACGAGAAAGGAAACGAACAAAGAGAGTTTTACTTTTTCAGGTCGGGAAAGGTGTCACAGGATCATAGAATCACACAACATGCAATGAACCCTTTTCAAAAATGTGCGCCATCTAGTAGTATAGCTGATCCGCCAATCATCCGAGTCTGAGTGTTCATTGGACACGAGGGTTGCGTCGGCAAGAACTCCGAACCAATCGCACGTTTCGTGCCCAAGAAATGGCGATCGGCAATGTTGCTCGATGGAGTTTTCAAAACGGTCCATTCGAGCGCCATATTCTCTCCTGAGCAGTTACGTGGGGCAAAGGATCGGGGCCATGACCGGACCAACTCCTTCCAACTTAATTCGGGTAATTAGATTGCAATCTATAGAAAGTTTAAACTTTGATGCTGCATGTCCAAGTCTTAAGAAACTGCAAACTTTAGTACTAGCAACAGTCACCAACTCATATGTCCGACAAATAAAGCTATAGAATTTATTAAAGACTTTACCTTAAAATAAAAATATGATAGATGCAAAAGACATAGAAGGAGAATTGGGTTTATGCATGCGAGTAGTTCGACAGTTCTGGCCATGCAGCATACATCCTCTTTCACATTTTTTTTTTTTTTTTTTGTCTATCCTAGCTTTATCATTCTGCAGTGCACTGCCTACTAGGACAAACTGCCCCCACAGTGTACAATGATAATCTTCCTTAAGACAGCAAAGGCCGTTTCTTTTTTAACAATCCTTACATGCGAGAGGAGTCGAAAGAAAAAGCTCAGCTCGCACGAGGGTCAGCATCAAAAAAGGTTTCAAACACACGGCTGTGTTCGCGAGGATCAAAGATGAACTGGCGGCAGACAAACCTTCGGGGGTCTTGGAGGTGAACTCCCGGTCGAAGTAGAGGGTGTTGTCCGGCCGAGAGACGGCGGGAATGAAAGGGGGCACCACCTCCCTCCTATACAGCTTCATCCAATCAATGGTGGCGAAGAAAGGCTGGGACTTGATGTCCCCTATCGCGTTGGGACCAGAGCCTGAAAGCCAATCGGAGCCGATACAATCACTTCCAGCGCTCAACAAAAGAGGCTCTAGAGGCTAATTGCCTAGCTTCCACCGAACTGTCGGCTTAGGGGTCAACCGAGCATACTCCAAGGAAAACGGGGGGCCCAAGTTGCGAAGCTCAGGATAGCACTAACTTACTCGTACACCAACTCACGTTTCCAGTCCACAGCGGTGGCACTGGCTGCAGAAAAATAGGCCCCTACAGATGTGTAGTGCCCCCGACTACTAAGGGCAAACATACCTGTTTGTAAGCAATGCGGAGATGTCTTAAACGTCCAATACATATACAAGTCACACTTTAGTGAGGAATGGCTAAAAGATAGGCTGAACAAGTATCCTAAATTGAAATATGAACAGAATACGCTCGATATTCAATTCGAATTCAAACCAAGATTGCTCATTTGACGCTTTCCGTATATCCCGCCCCCCCGTGTGCCTGCACCAGTGTTGGGTAAAGTACACCTAAAACAAAAATTAAACGAAGACACTTAAGACTGCTGATGTGTAGGAATACGAAAGCATTACTACAAGCAGCGCACCATGTCTTCCTTTTTCACAAGGTGCTCCGGCGGTAACATTATGCTCCCCGACTGAGCAGGCGCGTCACCCTGCCGGCTCCACAGCTTGCATGACGAAGCACCTGCGTTGCTGTGATTTTGACCAATGGGAATTCAGGTGCCATTTTCGCTGCTACAGACAACGGCTAAAAACAACGCCGGCTTTGTTCCATGGGACAGTTAATGCTTTTGCATTAAAAGTACTTCAAGTAAAGTACAAAGTAAATGAGAGGTGATGTACTTCAAGTAAAGTAGTAAGTACACTGGGTGCATGCAATGCACCTGAAGTAAAGTACTATAAATATAATGTACTTTCAAAGTAAAGTACAGGTATTTTTTAACACTATCTTTCATGATGTCCTTTCATTCCCCTATACAGTGATTTTTTTAACTGGTATGAATTGCCGCAGGGGTAACCAGGGGTACATGACCTATTTTCGGGAACGGCGGCAAATATTGGATTAAGTCAAGTGGCCACAGACTATTTATCGTCAGAAATGGAGACAAAATCAGAAATCCCTTCGACTTCTGAAGCTGGCGCCGCTTGCACGGGCTTGTTGAACTTAAGGGGGTTAAATGCACTAGGAAAGAGTATGATGTCAGCTCAATAGCTTCCTCAATCAAGCAATCCTCTTCCAGAGGAGTGTTATCTCCTTAATGAAAAAAAACAAAAAAACAGTGAGTGTGCAGGCAACCTGGTGATAAATATTCACAATGTGACACCTGAGATTGTGCTGCAAAATAAATTAAGGAGCGTTCAAATCGATGGAAAAGAAAAGAATAAGTCCTGAAACATTGTGACATTCTCCTCTGTTGTCGTTTTCTTCAACTCGAAAGTTTAATTTTTCCACACCACAGACTCAGGTGCTACATTCCGATGAATTCTGTACTGCTAATATTTCTGACCTCCTCGTTTGTGCTGACCGAGCGAGAAGTAGCGAGAGTTTAAAAGCTACAAGAAAGCAGCCCCCAGAACGAACGGAGCAATGAGACGTCTGCTCACGTTCCTGGTGAGAGTAAGAATATCCCTCCCAGTATTTCTTCAGAGTTGACAAAGCATCATTTTGTGATACAAATCGAACAAAACCAAATTTCGGGAATGTACTTTGAAGTCGGGAGTTGTACTTTCCTCAAAAAGTACCAGAAAAAATATATACTTTAAGAAAAGTACAAGTACATACCCAGAGATTGTTCTTAATATAGTAGAAGTTTTATAAACTTAGTTTAAGAACATTGCACTTAAAGTACTTCCCAACACTGGCCTGCACAAGCTGAAAATTTAGAAACACAGATTCACCACCTAGCTGGAAATCTGTGGAAGCTAAGACATGCACAATAAGGTAACGCATCTGTGTGGCATGCTCAATGGATGACACGATGTAACGAACAACTCTACAAAAACATTGGACATTGTAAAGCAGGTCAAGCTCACCCAATCGATTGGCCGGGTTCCGCTTGAACAGGGCTCGCAAAAGACTTTGTGCCTCGGGGCTCAGGAACTGCGGCATGCCCAGTTTCGCTCTGATAAAAAAGAAACACAAAGGTCCAGCCCACATTACATAGCGGAACCACAAAACAGTATGAAAGCTGGAAATGCAAACCTAATTTGTTCTGCAGGCTTTTTTCTGCATTACCAGCAAAGAATATCACCCCGACATTAAAAGAATGCTCCCTCCTCCTCAGGTCCCACTTGAGACTCTACACTGCTAGATGTGGCAGGAAAATAAATATTGAAAAGAAACCTTAGCTTTTGAGAGCCCCAACTCTAAGCTCAAAAGATCTAGGGGTCGTGAACATATCTTTCTTTCTTTATTGATACTGTTAATCTCTGTCGAGATTGTTACAGGAGTGGATGAAACATAATATCACACAGGTTGCACTTGCTGCAATAACTTGGAACAAAAATCTAAAAAGTTAGTATTTACAACATCAGGTGGCAAACTATTCCAATCAATAATTGTTCGAGGAAAGGAGTATTTAAATGCGTTCTTTTTATAACTATATGGTAGTTTTGTGGGGGACACATAAGAGGTACATATTGTACACAAAACGCACCGCTAATCTCTGAATTCTCTCGAGTTCTGAAATACAACATGATGTGTGGGGATCCCAGATGACACTAGCATATTCTAACATTGGCCTAACCAGAGTTTTATATAATAATAGCTTTGTTTCACGAGAGCCATGCTTCATATACCTGCAAAGAAAACCGAACTTACTCATTGCTCTGCTACATATGTTACTAACACGTGTGTTCCACCTCAAGTCGGATGTTATAGTCAAACCTAGATACTTATATGAGCAAACTCTAAGAGGGCTATAGTTACCAATAGAATAATTAAAAAGTAAAGGACTTTTCTTACGAATAATAGACATACAAATAGTCTTTGATAAATTCAATGACATTTGCCAATCAGCACACCATTTAGACAATCTTTCAAGCGAGGAATTTAATACTTCACAGTCTCCGAGACTTTTGATTTCCTTAAAAACAACACAATCATCTGCAAACAATCTTATCTTGACTGGGATTTCACAAACAATATCATTAATAAATATGAAGAACAATAGAGGCCCGAGAACTGATCCTTCTGGGACACCAGTTGTAACGCGTGTAGTACCAGAACACGCGCTATCAAATTGTACAAATTGTTGTCTCATAGTCAAATAACTTTCTAGCCACCTCAAAATATTAGTATTATTTAAGACAACCTGCCAAATTTGTCAGTAGCTTCTCGTGTGGAACGCGGTCGAACGCTTTTGAAAACTCCAAGTATACAACGTCAGTTTGCCCTCGAGTATTAATTACCGAACAAACTCATGCACTGTTTCGGTCAGTTGGGTGATGGCAAACACTTTTTGTCGGAAACCATGTTGAGCCTTAGTAAAAAACACTATTTTGCTCAAGATATGCCGATATGTGTTTAAATACAACATGTTCCAAAATTTTACTACAAATACTAAGCAAGGAAGTAGGTCGATAATTGGAAACAACCATTGAGTCACCAGATTTTAAGATGGGAATCACTTTTGCTATTTTCCTCTTTGAATGTACAGTGCAAGTTTCTAGCGACTTTCTGAATATTATAGTCAAGTACTTAGCACTCCATTCCGCATACCTTTTCAGAAAAGCATTGGGAATACCGTCCGGCCCAACTGCCTTTTTAACATTAATATTCAAGATATAATTTAGAATACCTTCCTCCGAAATTGTTATATCTGGCAAAGAGTTCCTAGCACAATCGCTGTCTTCTCGAATTGCATCAAATACCGGACTGTGACCATTGTCCAAACTAAAAACGGACATGAAATATTTATTGAAAGCATCAGCAATATAGTAGGGGTCATCCAGTTTCATTATAAATATTCAACTCGTTTACTTTTGGTTTAGAGGGCGATATAAAGCGCCAAACCTTCTCAGGCGAGAACTTGAGAAAGGAGGGCATTGTTACATTAAACCATCGATGCCTGGCTTCTTTAATTGTATCCTTAAGCTTGTGGTTTAATTGGTCAACGAGGTTTGTGTCTTTCGATAGCTTGCGAAGTCTAAAGAGTCTACGGCGCACGGATTTTTTTTATTCGTAAACTTCACTTCTTTTGGCACAAATTTTGAAATGCAGTCAAGAACAGTATTTTCAAAAAACTGCCACAAAACATTGACATTGATCTCATGTGTATTGGAAGCACTGAAGAAGTCACTAAAGGAGAACGCTAGAGAGTCATAACAGTGACGTCATCGGCCTTGGAGAAGTCAAGATATTCTTTGCGACTTCGTGCATCGCAGGGCGTATTAGTATTAGTGGAAAAAGTAAGCAATACCATTTGATGATCTGAAATGCCCTCAAGCACCTCAATACTTTGTACTCTTTCACATAAACTCTGGGTAAGAAAAATTAAATCGAGTGTAGAGTCTTTGTCTTCGGATAATCTTGTAGGAGCGCGACACAACCACCAAAGATAATCAAAGTTGTGGGTCGTCGAAGGCACACACTCAATACTAGAAATGGACAAAAAATATGATTCCCCTTTTTTGTGGCTTCTAAAAACTGCAAATATGTTGCTTGAAAAAAAAAAAAAAAATTTGCATAGCCATGTGATTTTTGGCAACTTTCTCCTCTATATTTCTTCTTCCTCCCCAGCCCAGTTTCGGTTTTAAACAGCTGGGTTTTTTTTTACTTTATTAAAAATATGTGATGCTGTAGCAAAATATTCATCGAGTAATCTAAATCGTCTGGCAAAAAATTGAAAATATTTTTGGGGGAAGTGTGAGTGTCTCTTTAAATACCGTAAAAACCCGCGTATAGTTCGGACCCGCATATAGTCCGAGGCGTAATTCGGGGATAGAAAACGCGAGAAAAAACGTCGGACCCGCATATAGTCCGAGGTGTAATTCGGGGATAGAAAACGCGAGAAAAAACGTTTTCACGCGAATATAGTTCAAGAAAAACAGAAAAATGCATTTATTTACATTACACCTTATTCGTCGTCCTCGTCTGACGCACTCTCTTCCGAAGTTCCCTTGTCGGAAATGTCCTCCCACAGCACCTCATCCTCCGTGCCATCAAGCGCGTTTGAAATGGAGCACTTTTTAAAGGCACGACAAACCAGCGCCTCGGGAATGCAGGCCCACGCCTCGGCGATCCATGCGCAGAGCAGAGCTGGCGAGGCCCGTTTCAGCCGTCCGGCAGGGGTCACTTCCGGCTCTCCGGACCTCATCCACTCCATATACAGGCGCCTGATGTGGTCCTTAAACGGCTTATTAATGCACACATCAAGTGGCTGCAGCTGGGATGTCATCCCTCCCGGGATGACGACGAGCTCGGTGTGGGAGTCGCGCAGCAGTCGCTTCACGGAGTCCGCCAGATGACACCAAAACGCGTCGAGCACAAGCATCGATGGGAGCCCCAGCAGTGCTCCGGGCCGTCGACACCACACGGACTTTATCCAGTCCAGCACTAGCGATTCGTCCATCGACCCCTTGTCCTGGCAGCGGACGACAACATTTTTCGGAAACTTCTCCCCCTTCGGCAGCGTCTTTCGTTTGAACACCACGTAGGGTGGCAGCTTCCGACCGTCTGCCGTGCAGGACAACATTACAGTTACCCGCGTTTTCTCGTTCCCAGTTGATCGCACGGTAACTTGCCTGGAGCCTTTTTGATGCACCGTTAGAGCCGAGGGCATATCGAGGTACACCGGCGTCTGGTCAGCGTTGCCGATCTGGCCCAGCTGAAAGGGGACTGCCTTTCGCAAAGAAATCACGTGCTTCTGAAAAGCCACAAGCAGCTCTTCGTAGCTTTCTGGCAGCTTCTGCGAGATCGACGTACGCCGACGTAGGGAGAACCCAGTACGGCGCGTGAAGCGAGACACCCAATGCTTGCTTGCCTTGAAGTCCGCCCGCTGAATGTCTTTGTCTCGAGCGATCTCCCTTGCCTTTGCTTGCAGCAGCTCGATGTTCACCGCGAGATGTGCAGCTCGTTGCTCCCGAACAAAGTCCGACAGTTCTCGTTCCACTTCGGGAAACGCTCCATTTTTCGGTCCCCGGAAACTTTTTCTCTGGCCGCTGCATGCAAAAAGGGCTTGCTTCTGCTTCCGCCAACCGCGAATGCTCCGCTCGTTCACGCCGAACTGCCGCTCCGCAGCACAGTTGCCGATGGTTTCGGCAGCAGAAATAACTTTTCTTTTAAAGGCAGCCGAGTACTGCCTGCACGGTCCTGACATGGTGTAAAATCACAGAAAAATGTGGCCGTCGTTGATGTTGCACGCCTGTCCTGTAGGTCTTTAGGACCAGAGCGGTATATGTAGAGAGTTTGGTCAATGGGAGGCGCGGGCAGAGCCAGGGCGTGCACCAGACTCTGAAAGAGGGCTTGGCATGCTCTCTTGACCAACCAGAAGCCGAAAAGTATCCCCTACCGGTGGTAGCGAGAAACAGTTCTGATCAAAGGTCTATGTTCGTAAATGGTTTTAATAAGCGCGTAAGAGTGATGTGTAGCAACTCTTTGTGGTTGAAAATAGGGTGCACGTGTTGTTTTCATCATGATCATGCAGAAAGATGTAAGAAACGAATGCGCCGCTCAACTCTATTTTGCTCGGACAGGGTGTGACCGCTCGGACGGCAGATTCCCGGTCCTCGGCACTTGGCGCACAGATTATGTCGATTGTTCCGCTAGTCGCACTCTTCCACCATCATTTTGGATGAGCGTGATTGAAACATCACGTGTACCATATTTTCAGTCATCGAGAGTTACTCGAATGCAGTTATCAGGTTTGTTTCTCGCGACCACCGCCAGGGTATTATTCCCGGCTTCTGGTAGGTCACATTCGAATTTCTGAAGACGCCCTGGAACACGCCCAGCCCGCTTTCGGCCAATGGCGCCTCCTCATTTGTCTCCTATACTTCCCAACGAATGGCCAAACTCTCTACATATACGGCTCTGTCTAGGACTAACGCCACTAACGCTACCTAACGCAGAAGCGCGCAGACACCTAATGATGATGATAGCACCGCCCAATGCCGAAACCGAAACCAAAACTGTGAATTCGGGCCGAAAAGTTTTGAGATCCGCATATAGTACGGGGCCGAAATTTCACACCCTAAAATTTAGAAAAAAAACTCCGGGCTATACGCGGGTTTTTACGGTACTTCATTATGTTCAGCCGAAACGTCACGGTCACTACTTCCAGCTTTTTTTGTGTAACATATTTTATCGAGTTTATCCCCCTCACTTAGGCAGAAAAACTGTCTTACTTGAGTATCTGAATCATGGTCTCCTTCCTGTTGGTTCCTTGAAACGGCAGGCCTCCGGTCAACATCTCAAACTAAAATGAAACAAGGAGAATGATGATGCCTTCTGCACGAACCTAGCTTCGACTATACCATTTTCTCAATTGGTTTGTTTTCACTAACTCATCCTCCAGTCATAAAACTACATTTGCCCTGTGTAACAGTTCAAAATGATGAGCTTACAAAAAGTAGAAAGCACAAGGTTTCTTGTCTAGAAAATCTCTAGTGTGTCGCTGGGACAGTCGGCTGCACTGCAGCGTGAAACGCCAATGCTGTTTGTTTATTTTTTTTTTTTTGTCCCAAAATAGCAATATATTGCCCTCCCCTTCCCCCTCCTTGGCCCTTGCCCATTCGGAGGTGTGCTATTTGGCCTCCATACGCGAATGAGTTTGAGACGCTTGGTGTAAGGTGAATTCTTAGACTTTACCGAACCTTACTGGGCCACTTTTCAGTACAAAATACTCCCATCAATGGTGTAAATTCATCCGGTTCCCCGGTGTCACCAGGAAACCTTGTGCACATGAGGACAAGAGATTGCTACGTTTTCCCATTTTACTCACACAGGACAGTAATGAAAACCAAATTATACTAGTCGGTGTCCTCAATGAGTGCATCCCAGAACAAGAGTAGTTTGGATGATGGCCTTTGAGAGCAAGAACAGGAAAGACAACCAAACGCTTGCTTGTAGGAACCATGTCACACAAACAACCAACAAAAAACCTACAGTAGACTAGACTGAGCAGTCTCCTATAGACTATGCTGTGTATTATACTACACACTACATTGAGTAGCCTACTGGAGTAGTCTCTGTAGGCTACACTGAGTAGTCCACTGGACTGGCCTACTGCAGACTGCAATGAGTAGTCTGCCTAACTCTTCTACTGTAGACTACATGGAGTGGCCTACTGGAGTAGTCTCTGTAGGCTACACTGAGTAGTCCACTGGACTGGCCTACTGCAGACTGCAATGAGTAGTCTGCCTAACTCTTCTACTGTAGACTACATGGAGTGGCCTACTGGAGTAGTCTCTGTAGGCTACACTGAGTAGTCCACTGGACTGGCCTACTGCAGACTGCAATGAGTAGTCTGCCTAACTCTTCTACTGTAGACTACATGAAGTGGCCTACTGGAGTAGTCTACCGTAGAACACACTCAGCGAGCACTTTCCTCACCATGAGCACCCCAAAAGACCACCAGTCAGCCGCCATGGTGTGCCCCTTCCGGTTGATGACTTCGGGGGCCATGTACTCGATGGTGCCACAGAAGGAGTATGCCTTCTGGTCGTTCAGGGCCTCCTTGCTCAGCCCAAAGTCCGTCAGGCTGATGTGCCCGTCCGAATCCAGCAGGATGCTGCACGTTCCCCCCCACGACGTCCCGCTTACCGCCTCAACACGACTCCTAAACCTCCCCCCCCCCCTCAAACTTCGACAAAAAAACTAGGCCCACTGACGGGATGAGGAGGACAGGGAGTAGTTTGCGATGTCCTGCCTCCAGGGCGAGCTTCCTACATTCGACAACGCACCGGCGTCTCCGAGCCTCGAGCGTCCATGCGCAGCCAAGACACGGCAATAGACAACGAGCGCATGCCAGAGTTCGGGCGTTCAAAAAAGACACACTGCCATTCTCACTGCGTCTGTGACCGCACGAGCAAATGCATTCCTAAAGTCCAAAGTTGGAAGGCTCATTGACGTGCAGAAAGAGCACCCCGAGGCAAGTTATATTCCTGATGCAAGCCGAATTACGCCAATATGAAAGCGCGGCAAATTCTAGAAGTGTAAAAGAGGAGAGAATGGGTCCCAGGCTCACTTCTCCGGCTTGAGATCCCTGTAGATAATGCCGAGCCCATGCAGGTGGTCCAGGGCCAGCGCTAGTTCGGCCAAGTAGAACTTGACGTCTTCCTCCGTGAACATGACCTGAAATTTACGAACGTGTCTAGACTTTGCTAGAGACTCGCGCACGAAAGGTTTTTTGTTACGAGAGGGGATATACAGGATAAGGCAAAGTTACGTCAGCCCGACTGAGATTTAAAAACGGAGAACCTGTTCAAGCGACGACAGGGAACACCTGCACACGACGCAGACCTGGACGAGCTAGGCTGGTCACAAAGGGATGTAAAAACAACCCTGCACA
Source organism: Ixodes persulcatus (assembly GCA_013358835.2). Classification (NCBI taxonomy): domain Eukaryota; kingdom Metazoa; phylum Arthropoda; class Arachnida; order Ixodida; family Ixodidae; genus Ixodes; species Ixodes persulcatus. The sequence goes on along the minus strand of JABSTQ010011061.1, from coordinate 43,919 downwards.
ATGCATCAATAGTTTTTGGAGGGAAATAGGAACGATACACTCTGAACACTGGGACGAAGAAAAATATGGCCCCACAGCCAGTCTGCTGAAATGATGCGACGCAGTGTCCGTAGACTTTTAGCTAATACCGAATGATAAACCACCTAATCCAGCGCAGTTCTTGCCCAGTGATTCACGGATGCCTCACTGCTATGTCTAGCGCTAATTTTGACGTATGGCCCCTACTCGGGTTTAAAGGTCAGGTCATAAAGATTCTTGTAGTATACCACTCTGTCCCAAGTGACAACCACTGCAAAGCGTCGCTACGCAGTACAACTCTGCCAACACGATAGCCGATGGTTTAGCCATTTGATGCAGGAACGATTTCCTCATTTACACGCTACTGCACACACGCACACATAACAGCACCGAGTTCATTGCCGCCATCAGCTCTAGGCCTTCGACCCCACAGTTCGTCGTGCACATAGTCATAAATCGAAAACACAATTGAGCTTCCCATTTTCGAACACTTTCCTGAACCTTCCAAGGTTCGCAACAAATCCTATACTTACCCCGTCGACATGACTGATGCAAATACACACGAACCACAAAAGACAATGGACCATTTGTGCCAGCCGACTTCCATTTCAAGAAGCTCGGATATCGGTGACACGCCGAAGAATTTGTCGAATGCAATGCCCACCTCCTTGCTCAACCTCGTAAACAGGTCTCCACCCTTGAGGAAGTCCAGAATCAGGTAAAGCTTTCCTTCCGTCTGAAAAGCTGTAGGTGAAGCAATTTGGCGGCTCAGATCAAAAGAGAAGCAAGCAATGTGCCACTACTCCACTACAGGCAGCCCTTACTCCACTAGTGGCACAAACAGGAGGCTCACCGTAGTGCAACTTGACCACAAAAGGATGCCGAACGTCGGCCAGGATGTCTCGTTCCATCTTGGTTCGTAACCTGTCTCGCACTGCAAGAGACATTTCGGTTAGACGCCAATTCATTACATTTGCACGGTCAAAATTCGAAAGTAATAAGAAGCCATCTTCAGTTACTTTTTTAACGCATAATGTGCTTTACGCCGCTTTTTCTACGAGAAAATCGTTATGAACAAGTGTCACGAATGAGTGACATGCTGGGAGCATGACGGATGTTAAAGGGTAACTGCAAAGAAAAAAAAGAGTGTTTTTAAACAGCCTAATTAAGACAAGCATGTCACAAAACAAATCTTCCACGAAAAAACAATTTTTTTTAGCAATATTTACGCCACAGGACGTAATCTAGTCGGAGTCACAACCTCTCCACATTTGAAACTCCCGCTCTTTCGACGCGCACCAAATGGCTGTTATACGTCACTCCGTGACGTACAACAGCCACTCCATGACGTATAATACCAACTTTGTGGCACGCGATTTAAAACTGGACGAAATAGCCACAAACTAAAATCAGTCTCGCGCAATTCATATTGCTGTAAAAAAAACTAATTTTCGCGGAAAATTTGTTTTGTGACATGCTTGTCCCGATTACCGTAATATCCCGAGATAGCCCAACTAAAATCGAGAGAAAATTGGGTGAAAATAAAGAGTGGGGTAACTTTCGGTGTGTAATCAAGAAAAGCCTTTAAAAAAATGCTATTTTAAGATCATGTGTCCCTGCCAAATTTGTTATCGCAGCGCGGCAAGAAAGCAAAAATGACTGTACGTACCACTCAGCAATGTTCGCTTATATCCCGCCATAGCTAACTAGATGCATTTATGCCGAGGTCATCATTCATACCAACACTGCGATTACTAGGAGTGGGCTATCTTTCGGGGTTTCAACGAAAATAGCAAATCAAGTCAACAATAGGGGTGAGTTACTTTTCGGGGGTGGGGCATCTCTCGGGATTTTACGGTAGGCTGATTAAAAATACAATCTTTTTCCTTTGCAGTTACCCTTAAAGATTATGTATAAAGATCATACACAAAGTTCAAGCCCCGGCAGTGCTTGAGCCTGGGTCGGTGCAGTAGTAGTCGTATGCTACAGCCACTGAGCTGGTATGGATGCGTCTATGTTCTTATTTAAATGCAAAAGTGCCGGCGACAATGGCAGGTTTGGGATGAAAGTAATAAACAAATGATAAAAAAAAACAATTGAAATAGAAATAAAATAAATTAAATTAAAAAGATAGAATAAAAAATAAGAGATAAAATTAATACATAAATTAAATAAAAATTAAGATAATGAAGTAGAAATCAATTTTAAAAGATAAAAGTAAAAAACCTTCAGCCTTTCCACTCTGGTGAAGAAGGAAGACCAGCGAAGCTGTACTATGGTGGGACGACCTCAAGGGCGACTTTTTTACGACCTCAAGGACGAAGCTTAGAGGACGACGTCTAGGACGACATCTAGGACGACCTCAAGGGCAACTTCTAGGACGACATCTAGGACGACCTCAAGGGCAACTTCTAGGACAACCTCAGGGACGAAGTTTAGGACGACCTTAAGGACGACGTCTAAGACGACCTCAGGGACGACATCTAGAACGACCTCAAGGACGACGTTTAGGACCTCAAGGACGACCTCGAGGACAACGTCTAGGACAGCCTCAAGGACGACTTCTAGGACGACCTCTAGGACGACCTCAAGGATGATTTCTAGGACGAACTCAAGGACAACCTTGAGGACAACATCAAGGACGACTTTTAGGACGACGCCTAGAGAAATTCGGCCTTTCCACTCTAGTGAAAACCAGAGTGGAAAGGCTGGAAATGTTGCCGCCCTCTACTAGCGAGGCCGGTAAACCGGTTGTCTGGTTGCCGCCGTTGCTCATAGATGGCGGTAGCTGTCCAGTTTTGTGTCGACATTTCTTTACAGGGGACACGATTCTGGGGAAACTAGCCCTTAACAGCTCCGCTGTAAAAATATTTGAAAACTGTAGATGGAAAATAGATCAAGATAGAAAAATCTTTTGCAAACGACACACGGAGTGTGGTTTGTGCGGGACACATTCTGTGCATTCTGGTCTTTGTCAGCATGATCAAGCCCGATTTTTTTACTCTTCTAGGTTACGACCCATTCCAAGAGCTATGATCTTTCTAGCAGAAAAGCAAAAATCTAACGAGAGGACGACACTGACACCCGAGTGAGCGACTGGGTCGTTTGCCGTAGACCTTCTTCAGCAAGGAGTAGCCAGTTTTAATTAGAACATGGCTAGCATTATCTGGGACACCTTGCTACATGCTGCAGCCGTGAAATTAGGCTTTGAAAATCGAGTTGTGCCTCTTTAAAGCATTCTAAATAGTCTTTTAAATATCTGCCACCAAATACTTTCCTGACCCTACCTTGTTTGCACAAAGCACACAAAAAACAATAAGGTAGTGTAGCATAAGAGCCATGCTTCCACCTCATGCATGGTTTCGTGTGGCACATGAACCACACTAGAATGAGCAAGAAACAAATCTAGCGACAGCAACCACTCCCACCTCTCCCGAGCGTGAAGCCAAGTCCCAACGTATGCTAAAGCATGCCTGCAAGATTCCTCACCCTTGAGAGTGGCCTTCTTGAGAACTTTCATGGCATAAAGGGTACCAGTGTCAGGCCCCAGTATCTTCTTCACAAGAAAGACCTGCAAAATAAATTGCAAGCATTGGAGAGAACCTCAGGCACCTCCCAGACTGCACTGCAAAGCCTTATTTTGAAAGGTCCACCCAGCCTGACTATCCTGAACTAATAAATCCATTTTTCTTTATTTCTTTGCCATTGGTTGGGTGGCAGGGGCAAAACATGTTAATATCGACACCCTATATTTCCACATTGAAGACACCATATATGTCTCCAATGTGGAAACATAATTAGGTACAAATTGGGAGATCTCATCACTAGGAAGATCAAAGAGAAAACAAATAGAAGGATGTTTCCTTTCACTTGTGCCATCCTAAAAGCGTCCTGTTTGCATTACCTCACTTCACCGCAACCTTTGAAACTAACTGAAATGACTAATCCAGCTACACCAGATGACCGCCATGTTTTGTAGCCGGTCACATAAATCACTATATCTGCTCTTAAGAAATTTTTAAAATACTTTATGCAAGTACAAGGAAGGAGCAGCATATAAAAAGATACAAGATAAGTACAGAGCTTTTACTTTCGCACATCACGGCATCAAAGCCCAGGTTAAGAACAACCATGGTGGTAGTTATAATATCTCAGAGAAGCATCAAACTGATCTTCAATTAATGAGGGCACCATCTCTAGCGACACTTTGGAACTAATGTGCAGTAAACATGTCTCCTACACTTTTCTTTCTAATTCCTCAATAAATAGCGACTCATCAATTGCAACATGACAGTGGTGAGAGGACCTCTTTCGTGGCTGAGACCATGACAAAAACTGCACTTCACCGTCACACGGCGGCAAGCAACCAGCAACGCATCAAGTCACACCGACCTTCTGCCGGCCGTGGGGCATTGACTAAAGTGGGGCAAGCACTCACCTTGCCAAAGGAGCCCTGTCCTAAAACCTTCAGGAGCTTGAATTGACTAGGATCCCCTTTTGGATGGCCTTCCTTGGTGACACTGGTAAGCTCAATCTCGTGCGTCCCTTCTGCAATGTCACTGCCCTCCATCTCTATGTTCTGCAGAGACAAGAGGGGGACGACAATGCCAGTTAACAAAACAGCCTGTAACGAGGGTTTCACGTGTTCTCGCTATTCGTCGAAAATACCGATAAATGTATGCTGAATAACCGTTACTAACTGGCGTGAAGAGTAAACAAAGAAAATCTTCTCAAGCATGCGGCACTGGTAACGATAACGCTTCCTTCTTCAGGTTATGACGTCAAAAAGACAAAAAAAAAAAAAAAAAGACACAATTATCGTATTTTCCCCCTTCACAACTGCCCATTCCTTTGCACAGCCCCTTGCTTATTTACATAATTTCTTCGCCAATTTTATGTACCACACTTGTACACCAACAAGTTGAAAACCTCAACTTAGAAAAAAAAAAAAAAAGACACCGCTCTTGCCACTAAGCAGACTCTAAGGAGGTCCTGAGAGAGAAATACTTGCCACAAAGTAGATGGGGTCCATATTTTCCAACAAATAAAAAATACTTGTTCACATTATGCGAAGTTCGAAGCGACATAGAAGCCAACCTGGCTGCCACTTTGCCCTACTGTAGAAGGCTCTCGGCCAGGAGCTGTGTATGGAGTTATTCTCTTTGACTGTCAAAGGCGTGCAAGACACAGTCTCAATGGTCCAGCGATCTCTTCGAGCGAGCGGCAAAGATGGGGAACTCAAGCGAAGCGGAGCAGGTCTGAAACCAAGCCACCGTAGCCACCACCAGGAAGAAGGAACCGACAGCGCGCCTCCTCGCCCCAGCACAAGCGTGATGGAAAGACACGCTCAATCTATCTCAGCCCTACCGAGGGTTGCAGATATGTCAACTGCAAATCTTTTTAAGAGAAGTTAACCGCCTGGTTGAAATGTTCCCAGCGTCGTGGAGAAATTTAGTTACTAATAAGAAATAGCTAATGCTGGAGGAACGTTTTGTATTCCTTTTTTCTAATAAAAAATCACAAATCTAGAAAAAAAAAATTTGCAAAAACTAAAATTAGTTTTTTATTAATAATCCACTTAATTTTCATTAATAAAATTAATCAGCTAATTTAATGATTAATCATTAATCTACATTATAATCTTGGCTACTCGTGCCCCTAATTTTTAAAATGAACATTACCTTGACTAAAACATTAGAAGTGTGAGTAAACAGGATCTTTTACATTTTCAAAATGTTCCAAAAGACTGGCTGCTTGGTTGGCACTGTTTATTTTCTTAAAATCATTACCTCAACGTGGTCAAGTTTCAAATGAAAGCCTGTAGGCTTATTTCCATCACCACACCTTATAAAAGTGTATAAGGTGCTTCCGCTACATAAACACAACCACACTGGTACCTTCTTGCAGAGCAAACTGCTTGCATATGAATAATTTGCTTATGCTTATTGGAAGTACCTAGAAAGAAGGGCTTTTGCAAATGTAAAATCTTCAAACCCAAACAAAAATTGGCAACAGTGAATCACTGACGACTTACCTGTACATCGTCATTTTCATCTACTGCCATTTCTTCCCCAGGTGGCCCCTATTCAAGAAAGTAAATTGTAAGCTTTACTACTAAAGATACAGCAGTCATTTCGAAAGTATGTAGGTAACCTATCATTATCAAAGCCAAACAAATTCCACTGCAAGACTTGCCACAAGCAAGCATAGAATGGCTAGTAAAAATTACACACACAAGATTATCAGCAAAGCCTGTGGCTTACACAGAGCTCTTTGCCTTTTCGTACACCAAATTTACGTAAGAGGCAGACCGCAGTGGTTCGCGAAATGAAAAATTAATGCACCTTGAGCGCTTTTATGTTGACGTCATTTCGAGTAGAGCCCAACGACGCACAAAATGTCAGTGTCTCTGAGAATGGAATTGAATAAACTCGACAAGTTTTTTTTCTGGGCTTTATTGTACCAAGGGTGCTTTGCATAGGCTCACTAGAATGAAGGTCTTGACATAGTAATCTTGGAGGGTAGGGAAGGACAGGCCAAGCATGAACAACAAAACTCCAGACCTATGTAACGTTTCATTTCATAAATCTGGCCTTAAACATATTTCCGCGACCAGAGCAAAGCACAGCTTATAGATCAGAAATACAAAGGAACCTCAAAAGATCGCAGTTTTCTCATGAGTCAACAAAAAGAACCACGGATTTACACATTCAGACAAAGGCACTTCAAACCCAAACCATTAAAGAAAAGGCGAACAAAACCAGGGTGACCACTCAGAAAGGAGAATCGGCCAGAAAAGTCAACAACGGGGCAAAATGAACAATGATGATCACCAACGCAAGGAAGCTTAGCCAGATCTAACAAGACGACAGACTAAAAAAAAAAAAAAAAGGATGGAGAAAATATTGCAATACTAGTACAGCGGTTCTCAAACTGAACGCTCTCAAGGCCCCCCTGGGGTCCTCTAGAGCGTTCATGGGTGTCTGTGCCAAATAAAAAAAAACTGTTCTAAAAAAAAAGACTCCTTCTATGGCATCGCGCAAGATTTCTGAGGCAGAATATCTTAGGGGTCCCCGAACAGCCTCCGAGTGGGTCAGGGTGACTATGACGGCCAAAAGTTTCAGAATCGCTGCTCTAGTGGGGTCAGTGAGAGCAACGGACATTTCGCTAAAACAATCGTTATTACTAGAAATTATCAATGATTCCTTCCCTAAATGTTTATAGCCATCTCTCTGGGGAAAGTTAAATTATTGTGTTTTCTAGGAAGCCTCTTCATTTTCTTTTCAACATTTATACTCTTCGCTTGGAACTTGCAATCTTGAAGACGATGAAAGTAAGGCTGTCTGTTTAGTTTACTTTCGTAATGTATTGTTTATGTGGTTTTAAGACCTCATTTTCAGCTGATCAGGCAGACTCCCTTCCTCTCAGAAAGAAGTGGATGTAGTAATATTCAGAGAAATACATCTGTCTTGCAATCTGGGTGTGGTGTATGAAACTCCCGCGATGTGTTCATCCTACTATGTGAAACAGGCTGCTAGGTTTACAAAGAACTAGACAGGTCCTGTCTAGTTCTTCCCTCGTTTTCGTCCTCGTTGTTTTGGCGTATTCCACCATGTTTACAAACAACAGATTGTGTGAACATAAAAGAGTACTAGTTACTCTAAGTCGCGTAAACACCTTTCCCAATGTGTCAACTGTGGTGTTGTTTGGGAAAACACTAAAATTTCTCGAGGGGAAGAAAGATGGCTATGAACAGTGAGTGAAGGAGTAGATGACTACTTGTAGTAATGATTGTTTTAGTGACATGCTTCATCCTCTCACTAACCCCATAAGAGTGTGCCTACATGCTTAATGCTTGCAAAGTTCTCACCTTTGCCTTTTTTTAGCCGTGGATTAGTAAGGTCTGGTTGCATTCTTTTTGGATCGGTTGTTGTCAGTTTTGTTATAGCTTTCCTGGCTCATTCTCCATTCTGCTCAGTCACTCTAGTTTTGTTCACGCTTCCTTCTGCATCGGTTTAAAGTGCCTTCATTGAGATGTGTTGTTGCACGGTTTCATTTCTTTCGAGGTTCCTTTGTGCTTTTGAGCTGCGTTTCGAGCTGTTGGTTTGTGTTTATCCCGTCTCTTCCCGATGCTCCAAAGAACGTCTGCACTTAACCAGCTCATCTTTATACTCTCTCTGACTTCAACAAAAGCCTTCACATTTAACATAACATGCGGAAGATTTGACCAACAAATTTCACCGAATCAACTTAAGGGCGTCGATCGAAAGGTTATAGCTGTGCAACGCTACTGGCAAGAGCACTCTAAGCAGCAAACGGTCTCATTCGAACAAAACAAAATGATAGCACAAAACCCCCATAGAAACGAAGGACATTTCGAGTGTTACGTCCAACAGCAAAGGTTAGAACTTCCATCGTAAACCGGAAACACGGCAAAATAAAAAAAAACGGACAAAACAACAAGTCTCAATTTGTCCGTTTTTTTTTATTTTGCCGTGTCTCCGGTTTACGATCGAAGTTCTTCACCAGCTCGCCTGCGCTTTTACCCTTTCTTCGAAGGTTAGAAGTTAAAAAGCACTTGACTGTCACATTTGCGAAAACTTTACGGAACAAACGCGCGACCAGCGCGAGAACTTATGCCGACCTTACACGATCTTGGGTTGGCCTTGGCTAGCAGGCACGTTGGGAAAGCCCAGTGCCCAGTCTCTTGATTCGCGTGCCGCCGCAGACACAGCAAAGAAAGCAGAGAGCCTCTACGAGCGCGAACTCGAATGCTCCCGAGTGTGGTATCTTATCGACGCAACCTCAAGCGCTGCTCGACATGTCGGAGGATCCCAAAATTCTTCCCTTTTATTTATCTATTTGTCTGTTTGTTTTCCTTATTTTTGACGCACTCGGGGAGTTTTGCGTTTTCTGAGTCACAACCGGGAGTCTAGCAGCGACGGCTCGCCGGCGGAGATGTGACGAAAGCCGCCCGAGACGATATGGGCTTATGAATAATGCCCGACATCACAATCTGCCCAGAGACCGAGCGCAACACTATGGCAGTACGGGCACTGCAGTGCTTGTTCGCGTACTGCTCGCCGTTCCGTGGTCAGGTCACGGAAGAAAAGAGAGGCGAGCAACGCGCGTACGCCAGCGAACATCGCTGCTGAGACGACCAGCCTGTCGAAAACGAAGAATGCCGGTCAATGTTTGGGTGGCGGGGATCACGGAGAGTGAAGATGGGAAAACGGCGAAAAGGACTCACCCCACAGTCTGGCTTTATCTGAACCCATGGGTCCGCCGCAAGCTGAGCTAACGGCATTATACTCGCCAGTGTAATTTTTGATGAGATGGAAGCCTTTCGCCCTTACACACATAAATTTATCATCTATTTCCTGGCGGCACTTCCGCCAAGATGGCTTGCTCGCTCGAAAGTACACTACAATCACTACAATGGTACTAGAGCACGGTTACTGTGTCTCTGTGTGCCCATGGAACCTCTTGGTCAACTCAGCTAATGACGTCATACCTAACGTCACCGACGACAACGGCAGAAAAGTGCACTAAAACAAAAGATAGGTTCAGAAGGTTAGTGTAAAGGGTCTAGATAAATGTAAATTTACGTACAAAAATTATTGGATAAGCCAATTTAACGGGAGATGCAATTTAGAGCAAAATTACAACGGGGGGGGGAGTAAAACTTTTTACACCAGGTGACCCAAGCTGTCAGCCAATCTATGGTCTATCCGTTTATCTAGTCTCCATTCATCCATTCCATTCACTCATCCTCGCTCCTCGTAGAACTGGTAGAACTTTCTTCTCCTACGTCGTTTATATCAGATCTTGATAATTATAGCGTCGAAAATCATGTTCTGTGTTTTATTATGATGACTGGAACTCTATTTGGGGGGCTGTCTATCAGGATTTAGTTTCAAAAATGGCGCGCTAACGTCTGCGGGAAGCTGTTCTGCTTACCTCCTGAGACAAGCAGACGAAGCGCTCACAGACATCGTTTTATCACGTTGGTTTTATCATCGTAGCAGGCCGATCTTGGCCCTGTCTCTAAATATGTCCGACGACGAAGGAGGAAGTCTGATGTTCAGAGCGTTCAGTGTGGCAGACACTGGTGAAGAGTACGACCTGGACATTCCCCCCACCTCTGGAAACGAATACCTCCGCAGAGTGCAGTGAGTACGCTTGCTGTACGCCGTGCCTGTTAAAACAAAAACAAAACATTTATTTATTTATTTAGGCAGGAGGCTTACAACTGTCCTGATGTTGTTGTTGCAAACCTGGACACCAGCAAGTTCACGAGCAGACAGACCGTACGGTTTAACGACGTAAGTTTGGCATGTCAAGAAATATGTACGACAATCGCAGAAATACCCAATTTTCAAGTTCATCTGTCCAGTGTATGCAGGCACGTGTATGTGTCTACAGGCCCAGTCACAATTAACCGGAGCGCTCCATTGCGCGTGGTTTTTCTCCGAGTGGTGATAGACTGGTGGCGGCCGGTGAATCTTTTAGCGACGTTGACTCGAGAGTGGTCATCTGCTGAACGGTCTGCTGAAGAAGGAATGAACAATGTGACACTTGCATGCGACTTCTTTTCCAGACTGCATGTCGGTAATCCTCTAACTGCAGTTACGCTTCACCACGATGCATAAGCGCCCATAGCTTTGACTGCACAGCCGCAGAAAGTTGTCCAAGAGTATAGTGTGGTAACTGGTTAAGCGTAACTGCAGTTAAGTATGCCCGTGTAATTAAAGAGTATTACTGAGAAAAAAAAATAAGAATAAAGCTAGCACACGAAGGTGGGGTTCCGGGAACATGATTTCTGCACGATGCTGGGCATACTACCGTAGAATACTGCGCATCCGCCCATTCCCGAATTTCTAAGATTTGAGAAAATATGCACAGTAGATTGATATGTAAAATTGATGACCGGACAAGCGCCCATCCCCCATTTTTTTAAGATTATCTCCAAAGTTTGAGTGGGCGCTTGTCCAGTATTTTACGGTATATCTCGCCTTTTGCAACTGCAGTGCTCAGGCATGTCAGCCAATCCAGCTCACAAATAGGATGCGTGTACTGCATATCACTCAAACTATGCTCAGTAACAATCAGTCCGTTTTGCGAATATTCGAGTTCGGATATGTGACCAGTTAGTGCCGCAATGAGAAATGGAGAACCATGGCAATGTTCCTGTGTAGCATGTTGTCATAAGCAGTGCTAACCCAGGTGCATGCCTCTAACAAATACTGGCAGCATCAGCCGGCGAAAGAACATTCGACAGCTTGTTCCTGCCACAAGCCAAAAAAGCGGCCGTACCAGCGCTTCTGTCAGATGAGCACTGAAGAAAGGCACTTAAATCTAAGAAGCTGAACACCCTGTAGCGCATATTAATAGGACTGCCTATTGTTAAGCCAGGCATGAAAATACCAGGGAAACCTCGAATGATATTTGTGGTTCAAATGAGCTGTGAATTGACGCACCTGTTGTTTCTATTCTAAAGGGCACGACTGTTTTATCAAACCAACCACTTTTCTTTCAGTCGAGCGAGTGTGCCCCACCTCCCGATGGTTTTGCTCCGACTTTAGAGTGGCAGAAAGAGCAAGTGGCCAATTTCTCGGCAACCAGGCAGGTAAGGTGCCGTGCATCTAGCATCTCTTTGTGTTGTGTGTATGTTTATACAGCCTGAAGTTAGTCTGCCCCAACGTTTATACAGCCTGGTGTCTTTAACTTGCACCACGCAGTAGTGATACACGACCGCACGCCGGTACAATGCTCATCCAGATCAAAACGGGCAGGCGTGGGGATTGAACCCAGGATCCCTGGGTTCCGCAGTGTGAAGCCTTCGCTCCACGTGCTTCTAGCTGCTGTGCGCTAGCCCACTCAGTCACCGATCCCCCTTTAGTATCTCAAATTCCCAGAAACAACAGTTAGTGTCTTACCTCTTACAAGGCGTAAACTGAGTGACTGCGGTTTGTGCAAAATAAGGTGGTCTGTCGTTTCTTACAACATACATAATGCCAGAATAAAGCATGCAAGTAGCAGGAACTGGAAGAGGAGGAACTCCGAAAGGAGTCTGTAGAGCCTCAGGGTGGAAGCTGACATTTTGCCAAGTGACATGGCTTCCTCGGGAGTTAACCATCTCTGTGCGAAACATCAATGTCCACTTTGAATCTGCCCAGCATATTCTTTTACAGCGAGAGCCGTTATGGGCTTTCCCACCGCTGGAAATGATGCCGGTTGATGATGTTGTAGTTGTAGTAGCCATTGTCGTTGATGTTGTAGTTGGCATTGTGGGCGTCCTAAAAATAATCGCTTGCTGCCTGCGAGAATCGAACCTGAGTCCACTGCGTGTGAAGCGGAGACGTTACAACAGAGCTGCGCCACAGCTTTAACAATCCGCTCTATACTTAAAGTTTTTGTAGTACCCGATGCCCACTGCATGCTCTCTCTGAAAAAAAAAATAAAAATAGCCAATAACAAAATGCCGTTGTAGCAATGCTTACGCCAAGAGTTCGTGCCGGGAGGCGCGCCTTCACGCGCTCCCAGACAAAAAGAAAAAAAGAAGTGCGTAACAAAATGGTCAGATGTCTATTTCGTTCCGAACTCTTTTGTTCACTCACCCTACAATACGTGAACACGACGCAGATGCCCAACGGTTTTGCCGCGACTTCTCGCAGCTATCGCTGCAGCTGTACTAGGATTAACGCAGGACTGCTCAAACTTTTCTACTGTCTCAGACGGATAAATAATATGCAAGCACCAAGAATGTCAACAATCACTTAGGCAGTCACTTTCTCTTCTAGCTACTCGCAAGGCACAAGGCCCTGATGAAAAAGAGCAAAGCAAAGTGTCCCGTTAGATTGGTGAGTATATCTGATCCTAAGGTGTAGTGGACAATGTATGAAGCTTTTGTTTCTGCCCGTGGCAACACTTGCCACTCTTTTACACCACAGACTCCCCGATTTCATTTTCGCAGTATTGTGCATATCGAATGTGATAAATCCAGACTTTTTTGGTTGTCTTTCTCTTGTCCCATAGCCGCTGTTTTAAATTTTCCTTTTTCTATAGCCTAATGAAGAGTTACTCAAACTTTTGAGGCCCGCGACTTCTTAAATACTTGAACCTCGTCCAGCGACACCTCGCCCCCCTTCAGAGCAGTATCAAAGCCATCAGCGGCTCAGCTTTCTTGGGCACCCCGCAAACCCCAGACGTTGCCTCATGACCCCTACTTTGCGCACCTCTGGTCTAATGGAATAAAAGTCTCGCTCAACAGGCTTGTCAGCCTGTTGAACGAGCAATTCTTAGCACAGTTCTTAGAATGTCCAGAAGTGTAATATTTTTTATATGCATGTGTATATGTTCCGCATAATGTCATGTTTTGATTTATTAAAACTTTATATTTTTATGCTATATTATATAGGACAGGGTGTTATGAATTTAGAAACTCGCTCTGAAGCAACCCGAACAAATTGGAGCCTGAATGTAGGAGATCAATCTTAGACCAAAGGTGTACTTTAGTAGTGGATTTTACCTCGTACAATTTCAGAGCATAACCTCATTCCCATGTAAAGTTAGAACAACACCCTCAATAAGTGTAGCGAGCACTCGGTAACCATCGTCTGCTTTCAACCGAGAGGGTTATCTGCTTGCTACCTTTTGGGGAGTGGTGCCATAAGTAGAACCCTCGGTTGATTCAGTCTTCTGCGTCACCGTCCGCCAATGACCATGTTTTATTTTTCGCGGGGAGGAAGCCATGCTGTGAAATTTTTCAAGGTATAGAATCCACCATTGAAATACACTTTTGAGGAAACTTTGAGACCGCTGCTTGTAGGGGCGAATTGTTGTCACCGATTTTAGAGCAAGCTTCTCATTTTTTCTCGATAGATTGAAAACTCTTGAATAGTATACCAATGTTTGCACACTTCACCAGCAACCGAGTTTGCTTCCAAAAAGACTGACCTCGTTTGGCCTACTCTTTTGGGTGTACAGTAAGAACAGTGCGGTTACTTTCCAGCGCTTATCACCCAGGCAAAAAACGCCGAGGCACTGGGCTTTGGGCGTGTCGCCTGCTGCTGCACTGAAGATAGCTACTGCACATTCTCATAATGTGTTCCACAGCTCAGCAGGCATTATATAGCAGTGCATAGAGAGTGATTATTGAAATATTCTATAACCAGCCCAAATTAGCCGTTTTCGATGGCGGTTTGGTTATAGCATAGCACCAAAGCGCAAACAAAGGCAACACGCTCAAGCTAGATGCAAGATTACCAAAAAAACTTTCAGTCTTTCCACTCTGGTGAAGAAGGAAGACCAGCGAAGTTGTACTATGATGGGACGACATCTAGGATGACCTTAAGGACGACGCCTAGGACGACCTCAAGGACGACGCCTAGGACGACCTCAAGGACGACGCCTAGGACGACCTCAAGGACGAGGTCAAGGACCACCTCAAGGACGACGCCTAGGACCTCCTCAAGGACGACGCCTAGAACCACCTCAAGGACGACGCCTAGGACCACCTCAAGGATGACTTCTGCGACGACCTCAAAAACGATGTCTAGGACGACCTCGAGGACGACGCCTAGAGAAATTCAGCCTTTCCACTCTAGTGAAAACCAGAGTGGAAAGGCTAGAAAGGTTGCCGCCATCTGAGCCAGACCGACAAGCCGGTTGTCTGGTTGCCGCTGTCGCTCATAGATGGCGGTAGCTGGCCAGAGTTTTGTGTCGACATTCTTTGCGGTGGACACGATCCTCGGGAAACTAGCCGTTAACAGCTCCGCTGTGAAAAGCCCCTTTCGTCCCAAGAAGAAACGCTTGGCTGCTGCTATTTCACTCTCTCCATTAACTTTCAAGCTTGTACTGCTGAAATGTTGTGTAGACATGCTTGGCCTGGCCTGTTGTCTTTGTTTGTCTTCTCTTAATGACAACTCTATACCTCAGGTGCACTTCCGCCTAATTGTAGATGATCACGAGGAACACAGGTACAGTGTGTGGCTCTGCAAACAGAACAGTGCAATTCAATTTTTTTTTTTTTTTTCACACAATATTAAAATGTTGTTGGAACTATGATTGCCGTGGAATGTGCACCACCAATTTCGATGGTAGATCTTGGCGCTCGACTCTAGAGATTTCCGCAACAAAGCCCCATCACCATGTGCAAGTAAACTGTGCCATGCAGTGTATGAACTTTCCAAATTCATTTTGTTGGCCATGATGAATCGAATGTGTGCCGCAATGTTCTAGCCCCGAGCAGACGACAAGGAGAGATGGCGAAGTGTCTGCTATGGATCTACCCCACCTGCCATAGCACCTCTGCTCAGCATTGTCTCGGCCATTCCACAGGTGAACGCTTGCATTTCACATATGTGTCTGCAGCAGAGCAGTACAACCTATTTCTGCATTTCAGCACACAGTTGACAATCTGATAAGCTACAACACCCAGTGGATTCAAGAAAAGGGATTTTGCATTGAAATGGTACGTTGGTTTACCTCGTCTCCAAAGCCAGTTTAATTTTGAACAGATCTTCGAAAATGTTAAGGTGACAGTTACAGGAACACTGTCTCAACTGTACTCATGGTGCTCAGCAGACAATAGGTAGGGCGGTAACCGCCACAATAAATTGGAAAGTCAACTAAAACAGGTTAATTATAACTTTGTAAATAATGGTTTAACGGCTCATGTTGCAATTGCAGTTTTAAAGGCAGTCATTATTAGAGGCTAATCCAATGTAAACATTTAGGAAACTGAGAGGCTAATCCTTTGTAAACATCTAGGCAATTGATTGTTGCATATCTCATCAGATATGCAACAATCAGTTTTGCATTTTTGTCAGACGATTTCGAAATGGGACGCACAAAAGAGCGCCGGTACTCCCGTTCATAATGATGCACGGAAGAGTGGCATACTCAATTCGGGCGCTTCGTCATTATCTCGGTAGCTCGAAATCAACATCCGCTAATGACACGCTGCCAAAATAGCGACGAGATGTACGAAACGACCATGTCGCACGTCTCTGCATCATTGTGGATGGGCAGTTCCAGCACTCTTCGTCCAGTTTCAGAATTGGGCAAAAGAACCGCCAAAACTGATTGACGAATATCTCGAAGCTTGTTGGAATTTCAAAAATTAAGATACATTTGTACCCCAAAATGCCTGGGAAAGGTTTGAAGTGCCCCGAACACGTTAACTCAGTAGATTGCGAAGTTTGAGGTTCACGGGATCAGCCGACTCTGCAGGGTCAGAAATTTTATCTTCGAACCAAAGGTTTGAAAAACATTTGCGAGACTGTTACGATGTGCAGAATTGGTTTACTCCGTAAAATATACTACGACAATGCTAGTATGCTCGCTGCACGAAACAAACTTACAACAATCAATCGATGCACTCCTTTTGTTCCCAGTCAATACCATTGAAAGTGGTGCTCTGGGGAAGTTCAGTGGCTCTGCTCATAGTACTGGGGATGGAATATTTGGTGTTTCCCATAGCTCTCCCTGCACTATGTATCACCATCTGTGAAATAGGGCAGTAGTTTGTATAGTGCTATTCGGAGCATACAGGTAAGTCAAAATGTCAAATTCAACTTGAAAGTTCAAGTTTGTTTGGCACAAAGTGTTATGCCCAGAGCTACTGCGTGTTGCCAGAGTACCACATCACCTGCCGGGGACAAAAATGGAGCTCACCGATTGGCTGCTTACAGTGCTTAGTGCCATCCTAATGCCATTTGAGTAAGTCAAGTGGAAGTAGATCTCCAAAAATGCACAAGGTTACTGCCACCAAACTGCACCAATATCCACACAACCTTCGTGAGCAAAGGGAAGCTGTCTGCAACAGTCGACTACGTCATTAAACTCGAAAAGGAAGTGGTGTTATGCGAGACATAGGATAAGTCTGATCACCACAGTTCTTGCCATGGCATAGGTGAGAAAAAGAATGCTGCATATGGGACAAGGTACTTTACAGGTAGTCAAACAGTTGACCGTGATGTGTCACTGTACACACCCTTGTATCAAAGGACTATGTTTTGGTACCAGCTCTGTGCAGTGTATATAGATATATATATATATATATATTTTTTTTTTTTTTTTTCACTTCACAGGGGGTGTGGTTGTATGCACTGTTGGCCTGCTTGGAAAAGCCACTGCACCCAGAAGCTTGCTCCAATATCAGGGCTCTGGCACGGGCTTGCGCATCAGCGAGAAGATCTCTGGTGAGACAGCTGGCATCTTTGGTATCCATGTATAGTAGACACTTATTAAGGGGGAACACTGGTCTTGGGGCTTTTTTCCTTATTCTTTTTGGCCAAGCACTACGAAACAGCACAACCTTGTTCAGACTTTTGAGCTGATTTCAAATATCTGTTTTTTTTTTAATTAGTAGGTTACTTCTCAGGGTAAGTGCTATGCCCTGTTCTGGAGTATGCTGACGTGGTATGGGATCCCACTTCCAAAATCAACGTAGACCGAATTGAGGGAGTTCAGAAGAAAGCACTTTAATTTGCGTACAACGAATACGGAAGAGAGTTCAATTACAAAATTATACGACTTATCAAAAGTGCCTCATCTTAAAACCCGTCGCAAGGTAAATCGTCTCAAACTTCTTTATACTATTGTGCACAACTCTTCGCGCATGTTATTCGAAAAGTACATGGAGTACAACTCAAGCAGGCACACGCGCAACAAGCACTCAAAAACTATCGTGGTCCCTTTCTGTGGAACTGACTGTCTAAAAAATAGCTTTTTCATCGCAAACAATTAATGACTGGAATAGTTTGCCTGAGAGTGTTACAAATGCAGCCACGTCATAATTTGCAGCAATGATAGAACAACTTTTTTTGCGGTGACTGCAGAAGGTATATTAGGATATTATTGTTGCAGGTTATTTGTTTCTCTTTTCTTTTATCCCCCGTGGCCGTTGTTGTCTTTTCTGTGTGTATGCGATTGGTACCGTTTACTCGAGAGTTGATAGTGTCAAGTGAATCAATGCCTTTTTTTGCTACCATGATTGAACACTTATTTTTTTGATCGCCGATGATTTGTCATGTACGCTTGGTATGTGCTAGGTTATCGTGCTTTTTTTGTGTCTTTCTATGCCCACCCCTGCCTTGGCTGCAAACAGGTGGCTGGCAGTATGTCCAAATAAATAAATAAATAAATAAAATTATAATTAACCAGACTGTTTCCAGAAACAAGAGAAAAATCTTTTTTTTTTTTTTTTAAAGAATGTTTTAACACGTAGTCAGATACAACAATTTATGAAGAATGCAATGTTGGAAGCACTTTTTAGACTGAACCATTATTAGTGACTTTACAACACATTGAAGTTCAGTGGCCAAGCAAGTTCAGCTACGAAGCAATAAAACATTATTTCAGTTAAATATTTTCCTACACCTATAGACCAACATGCTGTTTACAAACATGCCTGCGTTTGCCCACACCAGGTGTGGGCTCTGCGCGTGCGCAGAAACCAGATTCGCATGAGGTGAAGCTTTTGCGCATGCGCCTTGGTGACAACAGTGCCACCGCAGCTGCGTGACGTCAGGGCCGCGTGTTGGTCTATATTGAAAAGTCTGCATCCAACATTGCACGCTTCGCACATTTAGCTACATGGTGCTAAAGATGTTATCTTTCTGTCTGCCGTAGATGCTGAGATATCCCTTCTGAAAATTTGTAAGGCGTCCAAAATTTGTTTTGAGAAAGTGTTGTTTTAGCATCAGCTTCAGTGCAATTTCAGCCTACAGTCAAACCCGACTACATTGAACTCGTTTATATTGAATTATTCCTTATACCGAACAATTTTTGTGCACGGTAATGTTACAGTGATAATATATACCAAAAATTACGGTTACATCGAATAAAAATAGCAGCCGCTACCGCTATATCGAACTGCCAAGAGCGCCGTTTTATTCTGCAAGCTGGCTTTCCGCCAATGCGAGCGGCCGCATTGGGTGAAAACCAGCTTGCCGAGCACGCTGGCTTTTTTTTTTTTTTTTTTTTTTTTTCCGGGCAACCGCGTTGATTGTTTGGAAGAAAAAAAAAAAATCTCTTTCGCGGAGGGAGCGGGGAGAAGGCGCTCCGTGCACCCTCTCCCCGCTCCCTCCGCAAAAGAGAACATTATTTTTCTTCCGGGCGGTTGACGCGGCCGCCCGGAAGAAAAAAAAGCCGGCTTACTCTACGGGCGGCCAACGCAGCCGCCTGCCTTAGGGGAAAGCCAACTTGGAGAGCAAAACGGCGCTTCGCAGAAGGTGCTCCTGCTTGGATCTGCTCCGTGCTCTCGGCATAGTTCAGCGCTAATGCACGAATATAGAAGGCAGCGGCCTCAGCATTTTGGAGTCCGTCGATAGCATAAAAAAATATTGTTATCGCGGATTTAATGAAGAAAAAGCAGCAGAAGATGCAAGACTATTTCATTGTGTAGTATGTCAGCAGAAAGTGGATTTTTGAGAGTCAAATTCATTAAAACTTTTATATTGAATTACCCGCTATATCGAACTGGTAGGCGCTTTTTTGCGAGTTCGATATAAACGGGTTTGAGTTATATAGATTTTATAAAGTGATATTGCTCAAATATTAATCTTCAAAATAAGAAACTTGGCAGACCAAAAGAAAAATAGCTGTAATTTCAAGATCACCATTTAGAAGAAAAAATTGCGGTGGCCTAGCTCGGCTATACCAGGATATATGTAGCGTGAGCTTATGCGCACAAAATGAGAGGCGCTATTAAGCGGCTCCAGTGCAGCGTCAGACTTGGCTACTGCGCAACGGAGGCGCACAGCTGGGCGAGGCGCGCGTGGCGGCGGCGGCTCCGGCACGCTAGCTGTGCGCTGTGACGTCACTGCTCCTCGCGCTTGCGCAGCACGGCTCTTTGACAGCCACGCGAAACTGCTCAACTTCGGCCAGTGTATCTCACGCTACAAAAAAGTTTATGGAAATTTTAGGCTACAAAGATCCATGTCTCCTCTTAATTCAAACTCCAGGAAGCCACGAATTTTGTACGAATTATCATGTGTGAATTGTCAGAAATTGATCTAAATATGATACAACATAAAATTATGATTTGCCATATGAATGGCTACCCATACAAAGCAGATATTTGATGATTTCCTCTGCATAGGCCTACTATCATAAGGTGGTATGCCACACATAAAACATTTGTGAAATTATGACATGTTTATTTGTCCCTCAAAAATGTTGTTTATCATGGACTGTTTCGACGGCACATAACTCAAAACAAAATTTTGTTCATCAGGCCAAGATCTATTAAGCAGGGGTCGCACGAGCGGTGAAAACGGGCATCGTGTGCAAGTTTTTATAGCAACTTGTGCGGATGCTGTGACGTGGACCCATGCCGTGCTGCCACGTCACTGTGTCCGCTCAAGTTGCTGTAGAAATTTCCGCATGTTGCCGGTTTTCATAGTTTGTGTGTGCCCTGGTCACCGAGCACTGGTGCAGTGCAAAGAAGCAACACCCACAGAAGCAAGCTCCTGTGGGTGTTGCTTCTCTGCAGGGCATATGTGCTGGGAAAGAAGCGCACTCAACGGGATTGCAGGAACAAAAAGTATGAATTGCACGAAAATGCTGTTCGAATTAAGCAACTTAAAAACATAGTGGCACAACGAAAATTTTGAAATATGTTTGAATTAACCAGAGGTACTAAATATCAGAGTTTGAATTATTGCGAGCCTACTGTATTCCCCCTCTAGCACCTTAATTATCTTGGCCATTCCTACATCTAGGGTGAGCATTTCCCCAATCTAACCACTGTTTTGTCATACGTAAGTCGTGCATTGATTCACAACTACTATTAGCTAAATAGAGTCCTCTTGTACTAGGGTGACCATACTCTCAAGGTAGAAAACGGGACATCCCAGTGGGGGGTGGGGTTAAAGTTTAAGATTGGCAGAAAAACTTTGATGAAATAACTGCTCTCATTTCAAAACATTACCATATTACACTAAGCCCTAGGGCCTAAGGAACAGTCCCATTCACGGTTCAGTTGCATGCACTCATTTAGAAGGTTCTGCTTCGGGTCCTTTGTTGGTGTGGGCGTATTTTGGCGACGACTGCAGTTTCCTAAGCGGAACTCTATCCTGCAAGATTCGGCTGTAAAAGTCTGCGCACATATATATATATAAAAAAAAAAAAAATCATGTCCCGAAAACGGGACATGATTCTTTATTGGGACAAAAAGACGGGACGGCAGAAGCGGGCCTCAAAACCGGGACTGTCCCGGCCAAAACGGGACGTCTGGTCACCCTATCTTGTAGCGCATTGTTGGTAAGTCTTTTTCCATAGACATCAGTTTGTCACGCCGAATTCCGAGCAGCTAAGTATGGGCTCACAACCGAGAAGTCTCTCGGACAACCTTGGAATGCCAAAACTTTCCATTGCAGACGTCGAAGAGTGACGACCGCCTGCTGCCACTCAACCTCATCATCTGCCTCACTGCCCGCTACTTCGGTCAGCAAGATCTTGCTGACCCCTGAGAAGACCGCAGGAGTTCCACCCTTACACGTGCCACCTTTCCCAAAAGCGTGCTTCATGCCCGTCAACGTCGTGACCGTGTTGCAGTAAATAAAGTGCACCAGCCAGATTACCGAGAAATGGGTGTTTATGGGTCCATAGCCGAATAAATACAAGCAAGTCTAAAAAAAACGCTGGTAGAGAAACTATTTAGTAAAATATAATATACAACCGCAAAGACGTCCTTGCGCGACAGTTAAGACGCAGGTTGGTACCCGTCGCCGGAAACTTTTCCCACCTCTCTTTCGACCGGGTTGCTGAGTTCACTCGATCGCACTGACATCTGGGAACAGGCAAATCTTCTTTGCACCACGCTCGCTCAGAGGCGTGCTGGTGCAGACCTTCTGCTGAGCCGCGTGCCGACCAACCGCGGCTGGTCTCTTGAACGTCCCGCTCTCAGCAGCTGTGGTGGCACCGTCTTTGGGAGGGCTGCCGGACGGCGACGCCGTTCTCGGGGCAAGAGGGGTGGCCACAAAGTCCATCTCGATGGGGAACTTCCTCCTCGGAGACGGCAGCCTGCAGGAGCTCCGCACGCTGCCCGGCGTGACAGACCTGCTTCCCCTGGAGCGAGGCGGAGTGTCAACACTTTCGGAGGCGGCCGACGGTACGGTGCCGACGCTTTCAAGCCGGCCGCCGCCGTCCGTCGACGCCACAGGTTCCGTGGCGGTCGTCTCTTGCGGCGCACATTTGGCTTCGCTTTTCTTTTTCTTGTTTTTCCTCTTTTTCTTTGGCGCTTCGTCGGTGGAACTTTCGCTCGGCGACACCGGAGGCTCGCGGCTCTCCGAACCTGCCGGACTGCCGCAAGTGACCTCCTCGACGCCCTGGAGACGCTCCGAAGCGTCGGGCAAAGTTTCGGCTTCTTCCAGCTCTCCCTCTGGTTGTTTTTCCGCACGCTTCCTTCTCTTCTTTTTCGACGAGGTCTGACCGGCTCCTGCTCCACACCGAGCGCTTGACATTGTGCCTCTCTCGGCGGGGCCTTCGGAGGACCGTTGTTTCGCCGTCGGGCTCGCCGCGTTCACTTTCTTCTTCCGTCCCTTCGGCGTCTCGCCGGGCGAGACTCCCCTCGCAGCTGGACATTCGGGCGGCCGTTCCGCGTCCTCTCCGAGCAGCTCGGTCGGAGCCGCTGCTCCGTTGGCGTCATCCGGTGCACGTGCGGGCACCGCCACGATGGACTGGCGCTTGCTGGCCTCTTCCCTGAGCTTGCGGGCACTGTCCAGCACGGCCTTGAGGGCAGGGTTGGCAGTGCAGGCGGGGGTCCGGGGGGCCGCCCCTCCCCCCTTGGCCCTCTGGGTCTCCTCCTCTTCCTCCTGCTCCAGGTGCTTGAGGTCGAAGGCTACCTCGCTGGCCGTCTTGCGGTCGTGTGCCAGGATGTCCTTGACCTCGTTCTTGTAGTCGCGCATGAGCTCGCGCAGGAAGAGTAGGAGGGCGCGCAGGAGCGGGGAACGGGCGGCCTCCAGCTTGTGCTTGAGCGCCAGCACCACAGGCACCACGTTTTCCACAAGGCTGACCTTGACCAGGTTGCTCAGCAGGGTCTTGCGGGTCGTGATCAGAAGCGCCTGGGCGGGCTCTTCGTCCGCGGCCGCCTCCTCCGCGCCCACGATCGACTGCAGCTTGATCTCCTCGCAGCACAGCACCTGCGAGGAGGGAGTGCGGTTCTGCGGTGTAGTCACAAACAAAGACGGCAGGAAGCTCTTTCGATCGTTTTGCCTCCGGCGCGAGCCTTCCACCTTCGATGACACTTCAGCATCTCGCGAGCTTTGAGCATGCACGCACTACCAAAGCATGGCGAAAGGTAACGAGCGCATGCTGGACGCCGGCCATCTGGAAGAGACACCCTCATCTTGTCAATGACCACCCCTCCCTCGAGTCATCGTCCACTCCACTTTTTGGGCAAGTATTGACTTCAAAAAAAAAGACCGGTTGATCGCCCACGCCTACAAGTACCCCGACACAGACTTCACGAACATATATTCTACCCGAATGACGCGGCCGCGGACCTTACAGTTGCAGGACATCCGTAACAAAGTAAAACAAAGGAGGGAAAGACACTTCTCTTTGTTTGTGCATTTCCTCCCCAATGTCCGCCACCCCGAAGTTGTACGTGCATGCAAACAATGGAGATATCAGAAGTAAACTTTCTTTTGCTTACAAAGAAGCTTGTTCGGACAAAAAAACAAAGTCGGAAAGGTAACGCAAGCACTAACCCATTCAGGGATCGCGAGGTCAGCGAATGCCCCACATCCTGGAATGTAACCGCGGAGTGTAAGGTCAAAGTCCGTCTCTACCGAAGTGAGGTCGCCGCAAATCCGCTCATTCTCCCAGAACAGCGCATTCGCGACAGCGGTTGGTAAGGTTGTGCAATGTTTAAGACAAAGCCAATGGGTAAATAAAGATTTGCTGGAACGCCGCCCAAGGACGTTTGTAGAGCGTGCCATTTCGAGCTCCGTGTTCGTGGTGCCGTGGACGCCACACAGCAACGCCGCCTCAACCCGCGCTGATGTCATTCCACGCACGGACGCACAGATGTAGGCATCAAACAAGAAAGTGACGTAAGAGCCTGTTCCTTGCGAATCACAAGGCAACCAACTTGGCCCCATGCCAAGTATTTGCCAACGCGATTGCCGGCTTTCCTGCTTTCCCAGCATCGCTCTTTGTCCGCTCGCTGGCTCGTTGGTTTTTCTATTTTCTTGTCGACTGGTTTGTTTGTTTTTTTACTAACGAAGAGGACATAGCGGTGTTAGAAACATGCTTTCACGGAACAAACATTTTTTGCGCTGTATGCCGATCGGCAGTGTTCACCGTGTGTATGCAAGGAATGGACTTTGCGATAGTAACACATTCTTTCACAAGAATTTCTTGCATAAAACTATGAAATTAATTCGAGTTTTGAGTTCAATGTATCTCTCGTGCAGCTGCACTAGATATGTACAGAGAAATGGGTGTTTTTTTTAGCTTTTTTAAAACATTTTGTGCTTACCCACCGAGACATGGCCCACCCCACTTTTTTATGAATTTCAGGCGGCACGGGGTGGGTGATGACTAGGCATATTACGGTATAGCAGCACTTGTAGGGGAAAATGTGTAAAACATCTAAAATTTCTTTTTTTCTTGAAGGGTTGTTACATTATTTAAACATGTCACCATTAAACCTGAAACCAAGCTTCCCTTCACCAGGAGTAAACTATTTAGGTATGGCAGAACAGAACTTCCAAAACTTGAGTGATGGTGACACTGGGCCCAATTTCGTAAAAAGAGATGTTGAAAAAGGTTCGGGAGCATGGTCGTATAATGGCGACGGCAGTCTTTGTCGGGAAATTAAATTGTGCAGGAATTTATGTGCGCCACGTTTATACGGTATCCGAGTCTCGCAGTCTTGTTGGTGCTTTCATGAGACAAACGATACCTACTTGGGCTGTGTCTCAAACCTTACTAAATTCGAGTTACTCCGGCCACATTGCAGAGAGCGTCGCTGGACGTGGGTAGGTTTTCTAACGCCAAGGTACAAAACCTTTGCCATGGAGCGAGGTCGAGTAAATTTTGGAACACGGCCCTTTGGTCAAAAAACCATTGTGCAACCAAGTTTCCGTATAAGGAAATACCGTCTTTACAAAAACTTAGGCTCCAAATGAACCCTGAATTTGCGTACGGTAAGCAACTTGTATTTTGCAGCGACTCAATTTTTGCAAACCTTACAAATGAAAAACAATCCTAAAAACGTTATCACTCTAATATGTGTACCACTCGCTCCCTGCCGCAAAATATTCTAAAAGGCAGTACCCTGAAAAAACTGCTAAATGTCAAGCTCACAAACATGACGCAACTTGCGGCATACATTTCAAACCAATTTTTGAAGCATTTTCTTCCGCAAAAACAGACCTCGAGCACAGCACTAAGGGAGCACCTCTCAACATCTGCTTCCACAGACAACGCCCTCAGGCACAACCTCTACCAATGAACCTCCGTCGGACCCGCCCCCTCGTCGGACCCGCCCCCCACCAGTGCCCCACCTGCAAAGCATCCTGTAGCATCTCTGGACAGAGGGTGTCCACGCCCTCCTGCCCCTCCTCCACGCAGGGCCCCAGCACGTTCTGGGTGATGGCCAGGTTGAGCTTGAAGCGGTCCTCGTCGGCCATGTTCTGCAGCAGGAAGCGGTAGATGCCCATGCGGCGCTCCCGGTGGCGGGGCCCCTCCAGCGAGAACAAGCGCTGGTCCTGCTCCCGCGACTCGATCACGCTCTCCTGGGACGACGAGGCTGCCTGCCCGCTCACGCCTCGGTACTGGTTGAAGTAGCACAGGCATTCCACGAAGCGCTGGTAGAAGACGTGCGGAAAGCGCTTGCACACCCGGTCCACCAGGCCGAACTCGGCCAGCTCGCGCACCGCGGGGCTCTCGTCCGCCAGGCAGGCGAGCAGTCGGTAGAAGACGCGACCCTGCAGCTTGACGAAGTCCTGCTGGAGCAGACGCAGCAGGCAGACGAGCACCAGGTGCCGCACGCTCTCCTGGGGGTCCTTGAGGCAGCGCGTCACTGCCGGCAGGTACGGGTCTACGAGGACGGCATAGCGCTTGCACAGGTCCGTCAGGGCCACCACCGCGTTGGCGCGCACCAGGGGGTCGCCGCTGGTGCTCAGCGCCTGGCCTATGGCCGGCACCACCTTCTTGGCCAGGCCCTCGTTCTGCAGGCTCAGCATGCCAAGCACCACCACCGCCGTGGCACGCAGGCGGGGCGTCGTGCGGAACTCGTCCTCCATCGTCTTGCCCTTGGACTTGCGGTGGCCCCTGGCATTGGTCGCCGCTTCCTCTGCGGGCAGATCATCGGTTACCCTCCGTTATGCCGGTCGGGTTTCCCAGATTCTACGGCTTGGATCCTCAGGTGGCCACGGTTGCACCAACCGGGACGTGAAATGTGCGCCTCAAAACGAGAAATGTGGCTATGAAACTGGATGTTGCAGACATATACACCGTAAATTTAGGATAGGTTTACATCTAGTAATTTACAACGAGTCTGGTTTCCTGCCCCGCTTGAGAAGACGAAGCTGTTGTTTGCAGGCTTTAACCCTTTCATGCCCACTGTAGCTTGGTTGCTATAATATATTTTTCCCGATATTCTATGTGCTCCCGATTACTATGAATACAGATTTGACTCAACTATGTCCGCTACCTATCTTGCAACTTCAATGCGGACATAGTTGGGTCAAGCTATTACCATAAATTTGCACTATACATCCCCTAAAATAATGTAAAGTGGTTCGCTGGAATAAAAAGTTTACCGCTGTCAGTCACAAAACATCACAAATGCCAAGAGCTTACAGTCTTCGCCTAAATAAAAAAATTATGTGCAATGAAAAAGTACTTTTGTTGGATCATCTCTAGTACACAAGAGATGATCCAACCCAAGTACTTTTCAATTGCGAATAATTTCAACAACAAAAGTACTTTTCCATTGCACATATTTTTTTTTATTTAGGCGAACATAAGCTTTCTACTTCCATCAACACGGGAACTTTCACCGCACGTGACAAAATAAAAAGTAGGCGTCGGAACAACCCTGCGCTCGACCGAAGACAAGAGCCATACAGGAGCAAGAAGCCGAGGTTGCTCGTTCATGTAATCTACGTAAATGAAACGCTAGATACATTCACGCTGGGCGCATCGCCAAAAACTTGGACTCCTCCGAGCGAGGGTCAAAGCCGTCGGTGTAAACCTGACATTCTCGCAGTTTTATCGGTTCCCGGGGGCCTCGCCACCCTTTCCGAAATGGACCGGCGGCGCGCGTACCTGGGCTCCCCTGGAGGGGGGCGGTCAGGCAGGTGAGCACCAGGTGGTGCGTCTGTGCGGTGAGCGCCCGGGGCACCAACTTGGACGCCTGCACCAGGAGCTCGAGGTGCCGCACCAGCTGCTCCTCGGGATCCCCCTCCTCCTCCTTGCCCTTGCCCTCCACTGATCACCAGCGACAGGTATGAGTGGCACTTCTGCAACGTAAGTCGCCCGCCCGGCAGGGCTCACATGTATGGCGACCAAGTGTTCCGAAATGCGCCTTCGGCGCGTCAAAATGAAAGGAGGGGCGTGCCAATTAAACGTCGACGTAGAGAACTTTTAGGGAACGCGCAGTGTCGAAGCGGCCGAGCGCGCCGTCATTGGTTGAGGTCGGGGGGAAGACAAAAGCCCGTTGGCACATCTGGCAGGCAGACGAACTTGCACGCCGCGTGCAGGATATTGGGGTGAGCTTCGCTACGATACTCGCGAAAACGAACCGGTGCACCGTGCGTCGCCATCGATGGCACGCTGTACTTTCGAAAGAGAAGGTCTTGGTGATCCAAAACGATCGAAAAATTGACTATCGACAGTATCGACACGTTTTCCAAAAACCATCAATAGTGTCGAAAACTATAGACAATGGACTATCTATAGTGCTATCAATAGTACTATCTATAGACTATCAGTAGTACTATCGAGTACTGCTATTAGATTGTACTATCAATAGTACTACTACCAATAGTCCATAGAATAGATTGTACTATCAATAGGCAACTTTTCGATACTTTCGAAAAGTCAAAACTACCGAGTGTTACAAAATGAAAGCACAGCCCCCCAAAAAAGAGACTATGACGGATATGTACGGTCAGACAACGTGGGGCTCTGGGCAAAACATGAAATAGAAAGGAAACTAAACAGAAAGTTGCATTCACATAGAATAAATTTAGAGATAAAACAAAAGATGGCATTTTTCTATATTTCCTGCGCACATTTTTTTTTTCTTCTTTTTTTGTATATTCCTCGAGTTTAGGTAGATATCGGGCTTTGCACTTTAGTATGTCCGCATTTGCAAAAACAAGTTTATTCAGTTTTCTTTATCTTTTTGTCTCGAAGCTAGGGGAAACACTCACTGAAGATATTTAGCATCAGGGTCTTCACTAGATTGTTTCACACATGTTACCTTCCGTAGTCTTCACCCCTGACAGGTGATAAAGGGCGTTCTGCTGGGGATCATGCACACTTTCTTTTCTGCTGATGACCATTCAAAGTTAATTCCCAAAAATAGGGAGCTAGCTCTTGACAAAAACGGTCGCGTAATGTATAGAGAGATACTTTTAGTCAATAGGTGTAACAGAAATCTGGTTGTGGATACTTGAAATTAAACACTACCAGATAAAAAGCTTATACCAAGTCAACATGGTTAGTTAACGATGCTTTTATTTTTTTCATTCTTCAAATACAACAAGTTTAGGAACATAACTGTTAACCGGATGAAAAATACAAGATAAAAGCGAAAGTTTTCCAAGTAAAGACATCGTTGACAATGGGGTATTAACTCAGTGAAAAAAAGGCTCGGGAATTTGAGAGGCAATATTGTTTCCTTCCTTGCTCGAAACCTGTTTGGTCGGAAAAAATGCAACACTAATCCTTTCCTCTGGGTAAGGTCATGACTATGACCCCACAATGCAACATAGTTCACTTATCAGGTGAGACAAAGGTATTTTCATTTTCCTGATTGAACTCTGTTCATAAAAAAACAAAGTGCGAAGTCCCAAAAAGAAATCTAAAAACGGCAGAAAAACTACAACCTGAAGAGAAAAATATCAGTATTTCACTACTGTCATCGAAAAAGTGCAAACGGGAATGGGAAATAGTGATTGCTTCGCTATAGCCGCGATTTCGTTATAACTGACTTGGTTATAAACGGTCGCAGCAGTATCAACATTTTTTATTCGAAGTTTTTCTATAGTAAAAAATTGATAGTTTCTCAATTGTTTTTTTTTTTAATGGTTTCTAGAAAGGATTTCTACCGCTTTCTGGTAGTTTTCCAATAGGTTTTAGATTGTTCCTCAATAATTATTTGAAAGTTTGTATTGCAGTTTGGTTTTCTCCAAGCTTCACATTTTCTAGATGGACTCTTGAGGTTCTTTGCCGCCTAATAAAATACTATTGATAGCTTTATGATAGTCGGCTGTTGGAAGTTTCATGACAGCCGACTATCAATAGTTTCACGATAGCTGACTATCGATAGTATGATTGCCCCACCAACAGTCTTGCAATAGTCGGCTATCGATAGTATACCATCGATAGTACTATCGATAGTTTTACAACAGTCGACTTGACTTGGCTTCCACTATTGATAGTTTTGCACCCCTAGAAGGTCTGCCCCAGAGTTGTCAATACATACCATACTCATTCTTCTCCCATGTGAACGGTGTACAAGTCTGGGACGTGGCAACGTCAAAAGTGGGTTATAATTATGACGAACGTTTTTAACCACTTCACGAATTACCGATTAATTCTTGCTGACAACCTGTCGGCAGGAAAAGTGGATTGCAGACAAAAGCATAGAGGCTCTGGTTCGTAACCTCGCATATAGGAGAAAAAATAATTATAGTCTTAACTCTCAACTGTGGAATATAAACCACTCAAAACACACAGAAATGAAAGTATTACTGGTTCTAACAATCCATGCAAGTGTAACTCCTCTTTTTTATCACTGCAAGTAGAGGCGAGCTTAGCAGTCACTTTCCGCTAGTCGTTCGTACACTCGAAACAAAAACTGCTCTTGTCAACAGAGTCACCAAAAAACCAACCAAACTATCAGGCAGTGTTTGTGTCCCACTTTAGAAAAAATCAAAAGAGGGGTTCTATGTGCGGCCACAGTATCTGAGGAAGACCGTGGGTCATTCGCGGGAGCAGGGGGCTGCACCCACCTCGATCATCTGCTTGCACCAGTTCTGGACCGCCCTCTCTCCCAGCTCGGGACGCTCCTTGTGGACCGTTAGGCTGACGCTGTGCAGGCAGTCCACCGCCCGGGACATCACCGCCACGGGCAGGCTCAGCTGGCCCAGCCGCTGCTCAAGGTCCCCTGGAGAAGCGGCGGCAAGGCACGGGCATCAGACGAGAGCGGGATCGCTACCTTTACTCGCAACTCCAGCCCGCCGCTCGCCCTCTCACGAACGAGCAAAGAACCAGAGGAGCAGGGGACGGCGGTGGACTGTCGGCCTTGGTGCTGCTGTTCTGGTCGGCGTGTTCGCACATCATGCAGTTTTTAGGGAAAAACCGAGTGTGTTAAAATAGCAATTGCTGCGGTCCGCTTCGCAACAGCATTGCACAAGGAGACCGGGATGTCTCCAGCGGTCGCCAGCGCAATCTGCGCTCGACGTGACGGCAAAACGTCCAGCTAGTAGTGCAAAGCTTTTGCGTATGATCTACAAAAAGTTTATTCTTTACAGAAAGTAGGAGAGAACTGCTCGTGCAAAGGTGTATAGAGCGATAGACATCGGAAATGGGTTATTACAAAAAAAGGTAATTACAAAGGCAAATAAAGAAATGCTCGTAGCATTTTAGGCGCGTCTGCGTGCCGATCGTGAAGTGTGTTCAGAACGGGCAGTTTTGGCGAGGCGGGTCTCGACGATGCGAACAACACGTTACACGGGCGTAGTATACTGTATATTTGAATATTTCTTTAGACAGAGGAATAAATAAAACTCTAAACATGCCGATGGCATCATTAATGCAGTTCTTGCATAGTGTTACCGCAGGCTACCGTGGCTACGGCAACGCTCCTGGCGTGGTTGAAAATTATGCTTCAAAGGTGCAGCGCAAACTTCTGGTCGCAATGCTCCACCATACTGTTGCCTGCGGCCACGCCATGCTAAAATTGCCTACTAGTAATCGTGGCACAGGGTGATCACAGGTTGCAATACACTACAACCGCGACGGTATGCAGTGAGCTGTGGGCATCTGACAGAGGCATCAATACTGTGAACGCTGCCCCACCGGAGCTCAGTCACCGTGTGCGGCTCACGTTTTAGAGAACTGGTGGCCAGGCACAGCGCAAACACCATGATAGCATCTTCACCACCCACAAAACTATCTTGCCACACACAACTATGTGACCGGCGCCCAAAACACGCTCGCCTTCCACAAAGCGTCTTCCGCAACTTCCAAAAAACAATGTGATGGTTTTCCTAACGTATGTCCACATCTCCGTCACCTGCGATACACTTCTGTCTTGACCATTTCACATCTGTAGTTAAATAAACTAATTTAAGCACACTGACCAGCTTCAGTGAGCAGGCGCACGAGAATCTATCCCAGTCTCTTCCACCATCTTGGATGTACCGCCCCGCCATCTATAAAGTGTTGAGTTGCAAATAGTGATTGTGCGCCGAAACGCCTTTTCCTTTTGAGTAATCCAAGTCCCGCCACGTCGATAAACAGCGTCCGCCACTTTTACCATTCATTTACACGCAAAAGCTTAGTTATTGGCGACGTTTATGACATTGGTGAAATGCTGAAGCATGTCGAGTGGCTCCTTCGACGACAAAGAGGTGTGTACGATTGGGGATGCGTTTGGGTTGGATTTATCTTAGTTAATTCGGATTTGTATTTCTTTTCCTGAAGTCGCCCGGGTGGCCATAGAGGCTTCCTCTATGGCCGCCGACGGGTCGACTTTTCGATAGCCAGCTCGTTGTATGTCCGAATAAAGGCTGGTATGTATAAAAAAAACTGAGTACCAGATGATGCTCATTTGTGTTCGACTACTTCGTCAGACGCGGTTAACTACTTTGTCAACGCGGTCAACCATGACACAAGAAAACTTGACCGAGCTGGAAAACACTGCATCCGTGTGTGCAAAGAAAGACATACGGTGGAAGTTCAGCGACAGGGCAGTATGTCACTTGAAATTTCCCTATACGCCAACTCAACTCTTACCGTCACGCCGCGGTGGTGGCGTTTCGGGTGCATTTCCGGTCGGGGCTTGTGGGCGAAAGTCGCTGTGCGTGACGGGCATTGCTACATCGTTTTGAAAAACACCAGACTACCGCAATTTTACGAAAGGGCAGATTGTCTCACTCGGTCTTGGGTCCGAGCATAATCTGTGCCTCGTCATTTGCATGTACATGAATCGTAACGGTCGATGTGTATGTAGTAGTATACAGGGCGGTCAACTTGCGGGGCCTTCTTCAGAAAAAGCTGGGTTATGCTTATGGTTCTGTGTTTTTTTTAATAAATCTAATAAAAATTTGAAAAACACTCGCCTGTAAGATTTGTGTTGATTTGAATTTATCCGACAAACTCTAAATTTCGACGTTATGAGGCAAAAAAAATAAACAAGACGGTATATTATGAGTTTAGTCACAGCACAGAATCGATGGTCCCGAGAAAATGCCACTCGTTTCCTCTCAAATCCTGGATCATTGGCAAAAGGAATCTTATTGTTTGTTTTGTCTAGGTTCATTCGAGGCAACAGGTCATTGCACTTCTGGATCAAGACAAAAGCGCCACTGTTCGAGCTTCCAGTTTGGACCGCACTACTTGTGCTTCTTAGAGGAAGGAGGGGTTGCGTTTTTGTGATGGGGAAAGCTATGAACCATCAAGAATGCATGGAAGAGGGAAGTGAGGGGCAGCTGAAGCTTTTAACATTACCCTTTACTAGTCCACTCCACGGGGTAAGGTGACGGAATAGCACGGGACTGAAAACGAGCTTCCCAGCGACTATTTTCAGGAGCTTAGTGATTTTAAGGTGTCGACGTTTATCGAAGAAACACTTGTTTGCAAGTTCTGTTGTGAAACAGATTAGTATTGCTAATGGCAAGGGTGCCAATGCCAAATTCAGCTGAGGAAATATTTCATACAAGTGCATTCTTTTGAATCTAGCACTGTTTACATCCAGATATTATATATATATATAAAATTTCATTTTTTTCTAAATAAAAAAACACTGCAGAATTGAACTCCGAATTCCGAAGAATTGGGAATCTAAAAATAACTCCGATAAACTCCCAATTTTCAAAAAAAAAAAACTTTGAAAACTATTTATAGGACGGGAACCTCTTGTGCATTCTGATGCATTTCTTTCACATGCAGCAACAAGCACAAGGCCGGTGCCTTGTGGAGTCCCTTTAGAAGAAAATCACTGTGTAGTCAATTAAGGTAGTATAAAGTAAGAAGCACCGTTTCTTGCCCGAAACTCGAGCAGGCCATGTGTCCTGTGCTTTCTCCCCTTGGCAACAGCCGATAATTTCAGAAAGACATCAAGCGGCCTTACTTTCTGTCCACGGAGCACACGGTATTCCGTAGAAAGGGAAGGCTTCCGTAGGGCACCACGATAACGAAGTTCTTCCCAAACACACGAGGAAGCTAATTCTCGCAAAGCCGTACTCCGGGAAACATTCGTCCGACAACGAAAAAAAGGAAACAAAAGGCATCTCGGTAAAAAGGACTGCGCATATCTCCTTGGGACGGCGTACATTCCGAGAAAGGAGGTGCGGCGCTCACCTATGAGCTTCCTGAGGGACATGGTAGGCAGGTGGTGCGCCACTTTCTGCAAGACCTGGAACATGTGCTTCATGGTGTCGGTGGAGGCCTCGGGCACGCCCGTGGGGTCGCCATGGCCGTCCAGCAGGCGCAGCTGCTGCTGCTCCCAGTAGTTGAGGACGAAGCCGGCCTCGCCCAGGTCGCAGCACAGGGTCAGCTTGGACAGCAGCAGCCACACCGAGGCGTTGTGGGGGCCCCCCACGTGCTGCTTCAGGGAGTGCAGCTCGGACACCCTGCGTCGCGGGCAGGTGCTGCGGTGACCAACCGACGCATGCCGGACGTTCGACTACACGAGGGACTACTGTAAGGTTACAAGCGCATGCCTTCAGTCGTACCCCCCTTCCGTTTCATAGGAATTTCGCGTTTTCCTACTCTACAAAGTACCTCCCGCACACTTTGTAGAGTAGGAAGACCCACACCGCAAAGAATGCCACGAGCCACCGGAGTCAATTCGTAGCTCGGAGGGTGTAGCGTGTCCTTTCGGTTGGGCGGAGCGATGCAGGGAGCGCGAGGTCACATGCCAGCTACGAACGATTGATCGGCTCGCGTAGCTCGTAGCATCCGTTGCGATAAACCATGAGGTGAACCGGAGTACAGTCACCGACGGGGCGAGAACGAAAGCATGTGCTTGCGGTCAAGGACCGAGACAGTTCAGACCAGGGGTCCTCAAACGACGTTGAGGAACTCCCACCTTTCCCGATGACTAGCTGAGGAACACCTCCGAGTCTCGGCGTCGACGTGATAAAGCAGTAAACGAGCCTACAGATAATGTGAAAAATAATGCGCATGCTACGCTCCGTTCACCCCCAAGCTGACGGCGCGATGGAAGCTACGTGCTCGACGGACCAGTCGTACGTCTTTTTTCCGCCGCGCGATCAGGGCCCGTACCTACGCGCGGGGTCAGCTGACGAAAGGGAGGCAGTCAATTGGTCCACAAGCGTATAGCTTCCACCGCACTGTCAGCCTAGGGCTGGTTGGATGTGGTCCCGCATCACCTCCGCCGGTCCAGATCCAGAAGGGGTCCCCGAAACATTGGTGGTTGAGAACCACTGGTCTGGACGTTTGACTGCAGAAGGGGCTACAGCAGGCGTGCGCCCTCGCTCGTGTAAGCATTCTCCTCCCACTAAACGGGGATGTCACGTTTCCGTACGCTACCAAGTGCACACACCATCTAATTAGAAAAAATTAATTTTGCAGAAATATTGTGGCAACAGTATTTTCTGGTCTTGCCGGAAAAAGGAAAAATTCAGCAATGAGATGCAAATGATAATTGAACTTTGTTTTAGTCATTTTCATTGCGGCACTGGAGAAAGATTGCGCAAACTCCAATAGACCGATCTCACTAAGCGTTCCACGCATGCGTGACGCTGCCATAACTGTAGTTCACAGGAGCCAGGCGACAGTTCCCAAAACTGCTAGTGCCGCCTCGTGCTCTGCTTGAGCAGACTTAACGGTGTCGTCGCACATGCAGAAAGACTACAGCTCCCATAACGCATGGCGACAGCAGTGGCGTAATGAGACTGGCTGTGCGATTGAACTATTCAATTCATATTGAGATGCGTAGAGGCGGGCAGACATGTCCTCATTTAAAGCATAAATTCAACACATACTACTATAGTTGTTCTTCATTTTTTTTTTGTTTTGATGGTGACAATGGGACAATCAGTCTGTACAAAATAAAAACCTTATTAAGGCTTTTTAAAAAAAAAAAATATTTATTGAGCTAAGAGTTCACTAACAGATTGAAAGGAACAATTCATAATTAACGCTGATGCAGTTCTCATACTCAATTTGTGCACTGCATATACATCTCGAATGCACAGGCGTCACGACATACGCCTGGATGCACACCTTCGGCTCTTTTGTTCACGAGCCAACAGAAGGCCACCGTTAGTGTGGCGATACTAATGGCGGCGGTATTCCTCCCGGCAGTGGGGGCCCACCTGATCTTGCCCAAGCGATGCAGCTGCAGCACGGCCTGCTGCAAGTATTTGTGGTGGTCTTTGAACCTGGCCTGTCCCACCTGGGCCAGGAGGCTCCAGGCCAGCTGGGAGTCCCCCCTCTGGCACAGGGGCCCCACCACCAGCTCCTCCACTGTCTCCACCGCCTTCTCCAGCACCGTGCTCTCTGGGTCCAGCACCAGGGGCAGGGCCCCCGAGAGCCACAGCCGCTGCACGGACTCCTTCTCCGGGTGCGCCTGGACGCAGCGAGTCAGGCTCTGCAGTGCCTGCTTGCGCACCAGTACCGTGGGGTCCAGGCAGCTCTCCGTCAGGATCTGGAGATAAGTCGCAAACTCCTAAGTTGGGAAACCATAGAGGCCTTGGTGCGGCAGTGGGGAAGCGCGGCAATTTCTTCGCCAAAGGTTGAAGCAGGTGAATGTCTCAATGGGTCACCCGGGAGATGAAAACGTGTACAGTATGTACGGGAGAAATGCACGGCATGCAAAAAAGAAGAGGGAGGGATTGAGCTCGCAACTAACACGTGTTGGAAAAACGCAGACGAAGAAAATAACATTTCGACGTAGTCAGAACATACTCATAGGTGCTGCTCTTTCCTACCTACCGTAGATGTACAGATAGATGCCTTACGGATGCATTTTAGGGGCGAAGCTCCTTAGGGGCTAGCCATGTCCGTCCGCCGTCCGCCGTAGGCCCGGCGTCGGGTGCTCGTGCTTCTGCTCGTGAGATCACGTGCTCACGAGCACGTGAGCACATGCTCACGTGCTCGTGTAGGGCAAAAAAAAAATTGGAAAAAAAAAGATGAAAAAAATTATGAAAAAAGAAAAAGAAGAAAACCACACATTCTCCTACTGACATGAATGAAAAGGCTCAAAGAAAAAGAAGGAAAAAAAAAGAGTAGGGGGTTCTGAGATGCCATCCCATCTGTCTGCTTAAAAAAAGAAAAAGAAGAAAACCACACATTCTCCTATTGACATGAATGAAAAGGCTCAAAGAAAAAGAAGAAAAAAAAGAGTAGGGGGTTCCGAGATGCCATCCCATCTGTCTGCTTAAAAAAAGAAAAAGAAGAAAACCACACATTCTCCTACTGACATGAATGAAAAGGCTCGGCATGCTGGGGCTCGGCGTCTACGCAGACAAGCACCACCAGAGCTTCGCCCCAAGCAACATCATTCACCACGTGGAGATGCGGTCAATTTTTCTACTTTGTTAAGAGTATTTACTTTCAACAGTTCCCTTAACGTTTGGCCTTAGCCCCCTCTAATGATTGCACTCATAGCGAACATGGGTTGACACTTACATGCCATACAATGTAGAGGTAAATGGCCCCTCGGCAGAACTTGTAACAACTGGGCATGGTCATGCGCCCTTTCATTCACATAGTGACCTTTTCGTCCGATGTACGCTTTCCCACAGGTCTTCTTTTTCACTCGTTGCATGTCTTCTTTTGCATGAAGTGCATTTCTCCCTCAAGCATGAACCAACTTACTTGCATAGCTGCTTTAATTCACGTACAGTGACCAACTGAGAAACATGTCAATGAACAGGTTCAACTTGTTCCGGGCTGGCACAATCGATCAATCTGCCAGAAAGCGCAGCTCCTATGCCTCAGCAACGCAAGGGCCACTATCTTGAAGAGAAAAGGTAGCCCACCAACAAACGAATACCAATGGCAAGAGTAGAACAGGCAAATGGGAGCAATTTCCTCAGCAACAACAAAACAAAGAGGGTATCTCAACAAATTGGAGCGTGCTGGTAAGTTATAGGGATAAAATGAAAGTGACATAGAATGAAGACAGGAAAAACACATGTTTTGTCCAGTCTACATTCTGTAGGTCACCTTCCTTTTATTCCAGATTTTTATAGTGCTGAATATAATGCTTCTTTTGCACTTCTAAACTTGTGTTTGCGCTGAAAACAAAAATTTGCACTTTTGTTTCAGTTGAGTACCAGAAATATGTTTTCATTAAAACAAACCATATCCTTGGCTATACCAGTTTATTTATTGGAGTAAATTTGTTTATTTGTTGCAGTAAATAAACAAAAACTGGAATAGCCATAGATGTGGTTTGGTCTAATGATAGCATATTGCACCCATGTTCTCTGTACCTCTTTTCCCGATGGCTCAAAGGATGAACCTGTTTGCTACGCTTTCAAAAATATGAGTTGTGCACAATGCCAAAGCACAGCAATGTCTTTCTAGCGAAGCATTCCTGCTCAAGCCAAAATGTTCCGACATTGCACATAAGGGACTATAAATACGAAGAAAATGGGTGCCCAATCTTCTATCACGAAACCAACAACTTGCTTCTACACTCCCTCTTACAGAATAGCTGCGTTCGAATTACCTGCACCTTCTGCACAGGTGCAGAAAAGTGTAAGGCAGTGTACTTTGGGTATGTGTTTTCAGATACGATAGGAAGAACACCACCCTACACTTTTCTGCACCGGTACAGGAGGAGCAGGTGAATCAAACGCAGCTAATGTGTTCCAACACTCTACTCCGTATACTCACACAGAATGGTGCGGTTAGTGATGTGCTCCATTCCAACTACCGTTCCAAGCACATTTACATTACCACCGACACCACACCTACAGAGTTCCCAACTTTGGGAACCAAAGAGACACTTTTATAGCGTCTCGGCTACTTTACCTGACGATTTTGCGAGCCGTAACAGAACCCCCATAACAGTTCCGCTAGCCGGCCCTTTTCATTACCCCCGTGGGAACCACGAATGCGACGACACAAACTAGCCGAAGGTATGTTGCCCCACGCAAAAGGACCAGCGTGGTAGATCGACCCCGCGACAATGGTGGTGCAAGCTCCCCACGACGGCACCCAGAGAACGAAAACGGCATTCACCTCAAGGTACTCCTCCTTGGCGAAGTCCGCGCTGGCGCAGAGCACATTCTGGAGCAGGGACAGCGCGGCCTTGCGCACATTCACCTTGGGGTCCTCCACCCGATACTTGAGCACCTCCATGAGCTGCGACAGACGGTCGTCCTCAACGGCCACCTGCTGTCCCTCGGCACCCTCTTCCTCGGGGTCCACCTCCCCGGAGACCTTGAGCAGCGGCACCCAGGACTCGGCGCGCTCAGACGTCACGCTCGCCAGCACGCTCAGCGCCTTGGCCTTGACCGTGGCCACCTTGTCGTTGCAGCGCTTCATGGCGGTCAGCAGGAGCTCCGACCGCTTGTCCGCCACCCTTTGGTCCCAGATGAGCAGCAGGATCATCTCAAGCGCAAAAACACGCCGAGTGCTCATCGGCGACGTCGCCAGCTTAGTGAACCAGTGCACCGCACGCAGGAACATTTCATCTTCGAGCTCCCCCATGACGGTCAGGACGGCCTGTCCAGTCTTGAGCCGGAAGTCGGTTCGGTCAACGGCACTGAATGCCAGGTTGTGGATCAGCACGAGCAGGGTCTCTTGGAAGTTTTCCCGGAGAGAGGCGTCGCATGTGCTTGCGACGTGGGTGACGAAGGAAACAGCGTTGTCCCGGATACTGGTGAAGGGCTTGCCCACGGTCTGCGCGTTGCCGGCGGAGAGCATCAGTATGTGGGGCATCAGGTTCTTGGCGGCGAAGCGAAAGTTGTCCCCCGGGTCCCCGTGTTGGGGAAGGCAGAGGAGCTTGAGAGCGCAGTAGGCAAAGGTCGTGAGGTGGCGGTAGTTCCAGTTGCGGTAGTCTTGGACCCGGTCAATGCTGAAAGAGACACTGGCGCCCGGGATGTCGAACTGGGTGAGTTCGCAGAGTTGCTGAATCATGGACTCGGTCGCTTCGCCATACTGGCGCAAGCTGAACTGCTGGAGCATGCAGACGAGGTCCTTGAGCGCGTCGGTTACGAAACCGAGGAACTCGAGGAGTGCCTCCTCGGATAAGACTTCGTGAACGACGGAAGCGCCATCTGAACCGTCCATGTCCAGGCTTTCTTGCTGGCTGACCGCCTTCTTTTTAGCCGCGTGTTTCGAGCCCCGCGATGCAGTCATTTGCGAAGCGTTCCTGCTGCCGCCGCCGTCCAGGGAACCCACAGAGTTCTTGCTCGGAAGTCGCAAGGTCTGGATGGCTCTTTCAAAGAGGCTCTCCTGGAAAATCCTGTACGCGTTGCTGCCCGGAACGAGGACGAGATTGAAGTACAACTTGGCGAACCGCAGGGCGATCTTCTTGTGCACGACGCTAGCGGTTGAAGAGCTCCCGTGACTGATGCCGGTGTACAGCAAGCCCAGCAAGGCCTTGTAGTGGACGCCGTTGTCCATGAGAGTCTTCCACAGCTTCTCGTCGGTGTTGGCGTCCTCGGTTTCGTCGAGGCCCGAAAAGCGGTACCACATCTGACAGACGTCGCAGGCGCTCGAGAGTTCGTCGAGGAGCGCGTACGCGTTGCCCTCGCACGAGTCAAGTAAGTTGACGTCGGCCGGCGCGACGTCGGTGTATTTGTTGTCCCATGCTGCGTTGATCCAGTCCGCGTCTAGGAGGTCGAACGGAAGGTCGGCGAACACCGAAAGGGTGTTGCTGACCAAATTGTCGAGATCACCCATTTGAATCTCAGAATAAGCCTAACGTTGACAGCTCTACGGACGGAGTCGTTGCGTAGAATTAAACGCGAAAACTCACTGTTTCTCTCGTATCGAAGTCGGGTCGTCGAAGGCGCTGTTAACCGTCGTACTGCAGGAAGCACGGTTGAAGATACAAATTTTTAAAACTTAGCGCGGGAAAAGCCATCTGCGCTCCGCTCGCTACAGACGAGTTCAGTTTGTTTTGAAAAAAAGACGTTGGTTGGATGCCTTGGCAGCCTTGGCTGGACGGATGGATAGATGATGCTAAGCAGATGTGATGCTAATAGACTAATAGATGTTTGTACCCTTTATAACGGGCGGTAGCTTGCGCCACCTAGAGCGCAGCAAGACACGGACGCCAATCACAAGAAATATGGACAGAGACACAGCACGCAGAGCCGTTCTGACCTGACCGTTCTGACAGCACGCACAGCACTGTGTCTCTGTGCTCCATTACCATCTGTCTTTAGTTTACTGTGGTCACCTCAAACTTTCAGACGCATGTTTTTGCGTAAAAACCAACGGGAAAAAACTCTTTTTGTAGTAAAAATTGAGGGCGCGTGATGTTTGCTAAAATCTTTAGTTTGCAGGGTTTGGCGGCACAATTAATATTGTTTTTATACAACCATGCCTCAGCGGTGCTTTCAGGTGGCGCGTCCCGAGCAAGGTGCATTTTAAGTTAACTTCGGTAGCTAGCAAGACGTGGCTAGAGTCACTAAATAAAGCCGGCTCTGAATAAAGCTACGCTTTCAGAGTACCGAAACTCCCAAACTACGCGTCTGAAGCACGTCAGGCGCCACCATCTTGGGTCCGCGCACAAATGGAGGAGTGACTGTAGCTGAGCCAAGCCGAGCTGTAGCCGTCGCCTGCGCCAGCTGCCGCGGCGGCAGCTGTGGCAGCGAATCAAAGTCGTGTTGTTCGTATCTCGACGTAACACGAAAAACGCGCGTGTTGAGCGACAAACTTCAGCGTGCGCGCGCAGTAAACAGCAAACAGCAGCAGGCAGGGGATCGCTGGACCCAAGATGGTGACGCTGAAAAAACGCGATGATGATGATAGCGACTCACGTGACTGCTGCTGTCCAATGATGCCGCAGCGAACCAGAATATTGTTGAATAGAGCGACTGTATTGTCGGCAAAATGCCAAAGAAAAGGAATGCGGTACTCTGAAAGCGTAGCTTTATTTAGTGACTCTAGACGTGGCGCGTCCGGCGCGTCCGCTGTAGTCCGCTGGCTGGGGCAGCGCCTCCTGGCTGGGATGAATGGATGGATGGATATTGGCTATTCCCTTTATAACGGGCGGTAGCTTGCGCCACCTAGCCTTAGATTATTAATTAAGAAATTTGTTTTTTCTTTTTTCTACTATTCTTTTTTCCCTTTACCTCTCTGCAACTATCACCGGGCAGGTAGAGTACTTTCCAGGAAGACCTTTGGGGGATCGGGCAAAAAAAAAAAAAAAATTAAACTCCGCCCCCCGCCTTCTCCCCCGGGCGAGGGAGTCGCCAATTTTCCTCTGTCCCTCCTGACCCCCAGCTGTGCTAATCCACCTCTTTCGAAATCATGTTTCCAGAGTTTCTGGTATGAAAACACATGTTCGCGTTCCATGGATTCACGAGCGGCCATGGCATGCTTTCAAGCGAGATCTCGTGAGAGCGCTCGTGGTGTGGACACGCGTTCTCTACCCAAAAATCTTGAACCGGTGATTTCGTAAAGAGGTGGATTGTTCGTCCTTGTTTCATTTTCCCTAGACTGTATCCACCAGTTTTCCAATCTCCTTTTTGTGATGGTAACCCTTTTTTCTCCATTCTTCCATCCTCGTCCGCAAAACCGAGCGCCCCCGTCAAATCCGCCGACCCCACCGGGAGAGCAGGACAAAGCCTCGTACATTCTAAAACAAGATGTTTCATTGTTTCGTTCTCATTTTGGCAAACCTGTTCTTTTCTTATTTCCTGCTTGTGTGACCTATAAATTGTTAAAGCTGGTTTTCCTTGCATCCTATCACTCCACATTTTCCTTTCGGCTTCTTTTACGCCCTTTTTTTATCGTTGTGTTCCGCTCAGTCTCCTCCCTAGATGACAGATATTTAAATTTTAGTTTTCTCGTTCGGTTCGTCCATTTTGTATTCAAACTCTTCATGTATAAATACTTGTACACCTTCCTCGCCCATCGTACGTCCTCCATTTTTGTTAGTCTTTGATCGAATTTCAATTTGCTGATAGCCTCTCTACTCTCAAAAGACGACCAGCCCATGTCCCCTTGTACCCCTTCATTTGGCGTGTTCCCATGCGCACCCAGTGCCAACCTGCCTACACTTCTCTGTCTGACCTCCAATCCTGTCTGAACCTCTGATCGCATGCACACAGGGGTTTCCCCTGGATTCTAATCAAGGGGGGGTGTCCCAATGGCTCGGGTTGGGGGGGGGGGGGGGGGAGGCGACCAAATGCTCATACCCGTAATGTATGTTTCCCTTCTCTATATATACACCTGAGAGGTGGTGTTTTCTACTTAATCTGAAAAAAAAATAATTTTATTTTTTCCTTTTTTTTTAGATTCAAGGGGGGGTGTCCAGGAAAACTAGGGGGGGGGGTGTATACCCCCCCTAGGGGGGTCTGGGGAAATCCCTGCATGCACAACACTGCATTACCAAACGACAAACCTGGCACCATGACTCCTTTCCAAATGCCTCGAACTACTTCATATCTATTATAATTCCATAGTGCTCTATGCTTCATAATAGCCGAATTTCTTTTCCCCTTTTTTATTATATTTTCCTCATGTTCCTCTAAATTTGTTGGGCTATAAATGGCCAAATTGGGCTAGTTTTATTTGCAGTTGGCGGGAAAAAATGGTAGTTGGCTATTTGGCTAGTTTTGGGCTATTTCTGACCCGTACTGGGCACACCAAAATGCCTCAAAGCACTTGGGTTTATAGACCTTTCTAATGCTTACAAAATCACAGTCCAGCGTGCGATCTTCACAGCCCAGCACGTGCGTGTTCGTCGCTTCGGAAAGCGAGCAAAGCACGCGCCATACGCACGAACGCTCAAAATGGCACCGGCCACAAGCTCGTTTTTGGAAAGGTCTATAGCAGAGATCAGTGGTTTATAGGCTCAAATATGGTATTTTTAGAGTAAGTTACGTAAACATTTGGCACTTCAGTCTGTTAACCCTGATAAGTATGCGACAGCAAGCAAATTCGTCTGCTCTTTGCGCACCTTGTGCAATTGTTTACCCTCGAATTTTGTCAGAATGCAAGCCTGCTGTTATTCCTCCATCTCAACCAGCGACGTAGCAATTCCTTGCGGCCCCAACAGAATCTGTTCTGCGCATTCTTTAGGTTGCCTGTTCTTTGGCGTGCACCTATACTTTGTGTTTATTTCTGCATAGTTTTCCCGTGACGTCATTCTGGTCACCATACCCCGATATGCCCGAAGCGTCCTATTAAAAGTATGTTGACATGCGCTCGTACGAGCGTTTCAGGAAGTTAGCCGAACGTGCAAGCGACGCCATTTCTGGGGCATTTCGGCACCGTTGCAGACCACACAATATGGTGTTCATTATTTATGTTCTAAA
>JABSTQ010011060.1:510000-583956 GCA_013358835.2 Ixodes persulcatus | reverse complement strand
TGCCATCAAAATAACGTGGGTGATATTCCGTGATTGATTGAAATTGTTTGACGAAACATGTTTTTGAAACCCGGCGTGAACGGTAGCCCGGTTTTTGGGGGCCCGGTGAAAGTTTCACGAAATCGCGCAACACCGGGGAAAAGCAGCACAGCACCCATCGAAAGTCGCATCAAAAAGAGCATCGAAAGCAGACGCCGGTACGTAGTCTGCTTTCGATGCGAGCTGCGCTGCTTTCCCCCGTTGCTGCGCTTTCGTAGAACTTTCGCCGAGTCCTCAAAGATGAGGCTACCGTTCACGCCGGGTTTCAAGAATTTGCTTCGTCGAACAACTTCAATCAAGCACGAAATATCACCCACGGTACAGTGTACTAGATCTACGGCTATTTTCTGGCAGCCTGTCGCCATTGCGCTGTCCGCCATATTACTATGATGGCTAGAGATGATATAACTCTACCTAAAGATGGCCGACCGTTCAAACGCGATCCAGCAATTGTCA
Source organism: Ixodes persulcatus (assembly GCA_013358835.2). Lineage (NCBI taxonomy): Eukaryota > Metazoa > Arthropoda > Arachnida > Ixodida > Ixodidae > Ixodes > Ixodes persulcatus. The sequence continues at coordinate 583,461 of JABSTQ010011060.1, read as the reverse complement.
TAGAGATCAGTGGTCACAACAGGAGGGACAGAGGAATATTGGGACTCCCTCCCGCGTGGCTCTGGCCCAAAGTCTCACACCTGCCCCCCAGTGGGTGTGGTTTAAGGAGGAACACCGCCGAGGTTGACCAGAGGAAAATTGGCGACTCCCTCGCCCGGGGGAGGAGGCGGGGGGCGGAGTTTAATTTTTTTTGCCCGATCCCCCAAAGGTCTTCCTGGAAAGTACTCTACCTGCCCGGTGATAGTTGCAGAGAGGTAAAGGGAAAAAAGAATAGAAGAAAAAAGGAAAAACAAATTTCTTAATTAATAATCTAAGGCTAGGTGGCGCAAGCTACCGCCCGTTATAAAGGGAATAGCCAATATCCATCCATCCATCCATCCACGGCAGCCATCACCGTTGCTAGATCAACTCAGTTATGGAACTTCCCATAGACGCTGTACATTGCAGGGGGTTCGAAACCGTGTCCGATTTTTTCGCAGCTAGGTGGCGCTGCCGACGCATTAATCCACGCGTTTTCGTCTGCTACTGCTCCGCGGCTGCTTTTGAGTCCCGACTCCTCTCGAGGTTCTGCATGGTTTTGGGTTAGTTTTTGCCCTTTCGCCTCTAAAAAGTAAAAATGTGACTACCAACAGCAGCAGAAACAATTTGAAAGTTGTCTGCTGCTGTTATCCGAAAGAAAGGCCAGAACCGTGCCGTCAATGATGATGATAGCGAGTATTAATGCGGAGCGCACGCCCTCTAACAGGCGCCACGCAGAGGGACCCCCCTCCGGAGCGGAGTTCCAGAACTGAGTTGTTCTAATTAGAGCACTATATAGCTCCTTCGGAGCAGAGTAGCGCAATCCTGAACGCCATCTCTTAGCGACTAGCGGCGAACGAAAGGAGGTTCCAACTCCGGTCAGAAATGCATGGGGAACGTGAGAAAATCGTTGTTTCTTCAATATTGTGGAGATGTACGGAACGACAATAGTTTTTGACATAATAAAGGAACATTTTAGAATAATTTGCGCTGAGTTGTGTGCCAAATAAGGATGTAATTTTTTTTTTTTTTAAATTGCATGAGCGGCATCAAGCAGCAGACGACGCGGCGACGTCACAGCGTTCACGTGACCCGCTCCAGCCAACCCAAAAAGCCCATCTCCGCTGCGAGCAAGAATCGTCTGCTTCAAACGCCATTGCCTTGGAAATTTCCTTCTCAAAATTTGCACACGCATCCGATATTATTAAAACTTTGATAAAGTGTTTAGTGCTTTACTAACTTCACGACAGACTAGTTTTGAAAAGTGTGAACTCGCCGTTTATTTTTTAATCAGCCGTGTTGCGTCGATCTCCATGTAATCTCCCATAGGGCGGGCCGCCTCTTGGAACCCTGAGTACCACGTGACTCGCGCCGAGCTGCTCTGTCGGCCATGTTGTCGGCAAAACACGCGGATCAAAGGATTGCGCTACTCTGCTCCGTAGGAGGTATATAGTGCTCTAGTTCTAATAACGTTGGCAGCCACTCTACAAGAGACGTCACAAGCCACGCCAATCCAACGTTTCAGGCGTATAATGGTGTAATTGAAAGAATTATAAATTTTGGAAATCTGAAACAAAAAAATTAGTCATTTTTTATTTGTTTTAATAATTGTATGGTGTGACCGCAATGATACAAAAAAAAAAAAAAACATTCCTTTAGTTGGTGTAAATGTTCTAGTCAACGTTATCCAATCCAGTGAATCGCACTTGCCCGCTTGCCGCACATAGTGGTTCTGTCGGTTCTGTGGCGTCTGCTTTGACCTTTCTGCAAGCACGTCTTCACTTTAGGGGACGTTTTGGCCATTGTTTCATTGATTTGTTGGGTTTGTGACACTAGAAGTGAAGAATGGGGCTACTTCTGCAGATATCCAAAGCGATGGGGAGACATCGGGGAGGAGGAAACGCACACCTTGCAGTGGTAACTATCCCACGGTTCTCCCAGGCTCATTTCCACCCGTACGCCGGAAGGTTTTTCTGCGATCTGCGCATTCCGAGCTCTGGGGGTGCTTGTTAAACGGACACTGCAAGGCCCTTGCTCGGAAATATCAGCGGGCGTCCGTAGCCTTGCGCCGTGAGTGCGCGTCGCCCTGACTGGCAAGCTCCACTCTTTGTATGCGTTCATCGCACAATGGCTATGCAGAGCGCAAGTTCGTCTGCTTCTCGCAGGGGCAACGTTATAGACTAGCTCGGTTACGGAACTCCTCATAGTCGCTGCTTGCAGGAGCGGTACTTCCCCTCACTCACCACGACTCGCCCGCCTCCCGTCGTTCGACGCGCCGGACTGTGTCTATTCTATGTAGGGTGAAAACGGGACATCCCAGCGGGGGGCCGGGGGGGGGGGGGGGGGGGGGGGGGGGGGGGCGGGCGGCGGGCGTTGGAAATATTGAGATTGGGAGAGAAACTTTACTGAAATGACTGCTCTCATTTCAAAACGTCACCATATTGCACTAAGCCCTAGGACATAGAAACAGTCCCACTCACGGTTCAGTTGCATGCACTCATTTGGAAGGTCCTTCGATGGTGTGGGCGTATTTTGCCGACGACTGAAGTTTCCTAAGCGGGACTTTATCCTGCAAGACTTGGCTGTAAAAGTCTGCGCACATATATAGAACAAAAAAAAAAAAAGAATCATGTCCCGAGAACGGGACAATTCTTTATTGGGACAAAAAGACCGGACTGCAGAAGCGGACCTCAAAAACGGGACGTCTGGTCACCCTAATTCTATGGAATACATATGTTTCGAAGCACAGCGTCTATGGTTTTGAAACGAAAATCTAGATGGCGCTTCAAACGACGGGAGGTGGACTGAACTGAGTGAGGGCGGCGGGTACACCCCTCCGCTGGAGTTCCACGACTGAGGTGATCTTGCGACGGTGAGCAGGGGTTGCGGTGACGTCAGAACGCATAGCCCGGATTGGTTTCGATTGGAAGGATAGTGGGTAGACCTCAAGGCAGCTAGCATTGAAGTCTACCCACTGTCCCTCCATCAGAGCCAATCGGAGCTCGGCGTTCTGACCTCAGTGCAACCCCTGTGTAAGAAGCAGGTGAACTTGCGCTCCGCTTATTCACTGACACGGTGAGAACAACGGAGCCCGTCTTTGGGTCGCGCGGCCCCTGGTGCACACTCCATACCTTTCATTGTGCTTTGAGTGTGCGCTCGAGGTGCACGAGACTCCGAAGCGTCAATTGTTGGAGGTAGAAAGCTCGCGCTGGAGGCAGAACCACCGAGGCTCCTCCCTGCCCTTCTCACCCTGTCAGAAAAGGTTGCAGGTTTAGTACAGCGGGGAAACCCCTTCCACAATGCTCTCTGCTCGTCATAATCGGTAGTTTTCTCATCTCCAGCGTCTGGAGATGAGGAAAATAAAGAATCAAAAATCAAACTCGTGGGGTTTCAAAGGGCACCTGGCACGCCCCGGCAGTGGACAGGATTCATTTCGACCACCCAGGGATCTTTCGAAGTGCTACCAAACGCTCGGTTACGCGACGCCTTTTCTGCGATGAGCCTCCGTGAAATCGCGGGTGCCTCGGCCAGGATTCGAACCCGCCACCCGGGAACCCGTAGGCCGGCACTCATCCTCGGAGTCACCGAGGCAGCGAGCATAAAGAGGGGAGGGCTTTTTGGGAAGTGCTCGTCTCGCTTTCCTGAACGGGTTCCTCGCTCTCCCGCGTGTAACCTGGCTCCCACGTCGCACTGGGCCGTAGCCAGGATTTGTTTTGTTTCTTCTACATGAATGTCGGATGGGGCAATTGAGGAGCGAAATGGCTATGCTGAGTGTCCGAGCGTTAGGGTTCATATATTTTTATATGGGAGTCCTACCGCAGCCGAAGCTACGGTCCGACGGAGTCGATTGCGCGACACCAGAAGTGCGTTGCCACGGCGCTCGTTTTCTTTCCGGGTTTTCCATCGCCAGCTTAACCAATCACGCGCAAAAACTGTGGAGCGGGAACACGGTGCATTCACTGTACGCGACTGGTTTAGTGATGGCAAACACACAAAAACGACGAGCGCCGGGACGATGCACTTTTGGCTCCGCTCAATTGGTCTTGTCGAACCATAGTGTCGGCCGCGATCGGACTTTAAGTGAAATGGAGCGTGGGACTTGTGTTCGATTCGTGAGGACGCGAGTCCCGGCCAAACGCCGACGCGGCACTTGCGTCCAATCTACGCCCATGCTGCAGCCTCATTATCTAGGAGCAGACATGTATGTAACGCTTTACTAGTAACTAGTGACTTCTGCCTAGTTGACTTTTTCGGTAACGAGTATCATACTTAGTTACTTTTAAGGCCAGGTAACGAGTGACGGTATTTTATTACTTTTGAGCAGTGACATGTACGGCGCGGTTTAGACAGCCCTGTTATAAATTCAAACTGATATGCGTCTATTGTGACAAAGGCAGGTGGGCTACCCGAAAAAAAACTGAAAAGGAAAGACAGTACAGCGGCGTTAACCGCTGAACATGTCGGTCGAACTTTACAGCTGGGAATGTCCTTCACCCGGGGAACACAATAAAGTACATTGGTTGAACCTTTCTAAACTTATGCACAGACCGAATGTAAACCTGGAGATTGCCGAAGCTTCAAGACGCAGAAGCCATTGTCAACTTGGAACTTTAGAACCTGAGAGAACAAAAGAGGAAGGGGAATCCCACATCACCAGCTCTTCCTGAAGCGCAACACGGCCATTCTTTCGAGCGCGTCCGCAGAACGACTCTTCAGCACCGCCGGAGATGCATTCTCGAGCAAGCGGAAAAACAAAACTGATGAAAACTCCTCGAGTGCAACGGCTACTGAAAAGAAAACTATAAACCATGAAACAAAAGCAGTTGTGTGTTTGGCCGTCAAAGTAACGAGAAAAGTAACTCATTACTTTGGAGGTAATGCAACACATTCCTTTGGAGAATCGGTAACGAGTAACATATTTAGTTCCTTTTAGAGCTAGTAACGAGTAATGGTATTTAGTTACTTTTTTTGGGTAACGTGTACATGTCTGCCTAGGAGGTAACGAGGCTGCGCCTCTCGCTTCCCCCGCGAAATGGGCAATGTCAACGTGACCGTAGGAACGGCGCATGGGCCGAACAAGGACGCCGTCCGTCCGGTCGGCCGTAGCGTCGCAATCAAACTCTGGCTGAAGTGGGCAATGTCTGCGAGCTGCTTGCGAGAGGTCGGGGCGGCCACTTGCACGCAGGTTCGATGGTGCAGCTCCCAGGTAGAGCGCTTCCCGGAGCTGCAGGACCGGCCGGAGCAGCAGTACCACACGTCGTACAAGCAGGCGGGCAAGGGGCGCGTCTATGACAAGAAGCCCTTCCGCTTCGAGTGCAAGCAGGGCCACGTGTACCACTGGTGCGCCTGCGGCTTCAGCCACACCCAGGTTTGGAGCACTCACGAACATACTCCGTGGACCAGCCTAGCCGCTTGTAGGACTAGGATTGCGGGGCGGTCCTTCAGTCGTCCCGCCTCTGGCGCAGGCCACTTGCTGTCGATAACCCCTCGCGAGCTTCAAGCGCGCTCGTGCGGCCAAAGCACAATGGAAGGTAACGAGGAGACACCGTAGCTGGCTGGATGCCGTGCATTCGGAAGAGACCCCTCATTATTCTCGTCTCGTCGGTCGCAACGCGGGGAGACGAACATGCGGGGATGCCGGAGAGCCGATCTCTGACTGCGACGATTAAAGGTCTCCGCTCACTTCTCGAAAGTGTTAAAACGCGAGAGCCTGACGCCAGCGTTTGGCGTTTGAATGCGTTCAAACAGCGAGTAGGAACAGGCAGCTAGCTTTGTGTCTAGCTACCAATCGTTGCGGTCGGAGCTCAGCTCTCGGGCATCCTCGAACGCTCTCGTATCCTCCTCTTTGCCAGTTTCTACCCTGCACTATTACCACATAGAAGACTAGGCTTTTGTCTGCCTGCGCCTTCCCACCTCTAATGTCGTCGCAAGTGGGTTCGTGCTCTGCCACCAACGAGGTAGAGAGGCTTAGAGCGATTAACTGGCAGCTGAAAGTGACCCCTGCCCGGCCACCACCGTGTTGCACAGTTTTGACCACTAGACACGTGACCTTATAGTTTTACATCTAGATTTTAATGAAGTACCGCATGCAGGTAATTGCTTATTGATCTTTAATCTTGATCTTTGCCTTAAAATACCGAGCATGCGCCCATGTCGCAATAAGTGCCCACCCTCCACTTCCGAAATATTCTAAATATAAAAAATCGTAAGGGTGCAGGCGAGCTGGTGAATATTAACCATGTTGAATTAACCTGAGACTGGGTTAGAGAAGAAACATCAAAACGTAGAAAAGACAGAAAATAGACAGGACGGCGTCTCAAACTCAACTAACTCGTTTATTTAGTCCACCTCCTTATATAGTCTCAATCTCAAGGTCATCTCGACCAACACAAAAGGACAAAGTCAATACAGTTCAAGCGCCACAGTCTCCATCACACAATGCAAGAATGTTAACAACCTTTACAGGTCACACAATACAAGAACGTTGACAACCTTTACAGGTCGACGCGATAAGGCAACATCCATCCACCTTCAAACTTCAACAGAAGGATCTCTTCCTTTATTATTCTAAGCACAGTTCATACTTCTGAATCAAAACATGCCCTTTCCACATACAAAAAACAAACAAAAAACTTGAAACGGTAGTTGGGCCAACACATAGAAAAACCAAACAAAACAAAATGTTTTACAGTTTTTTGGAAAATCACAAGCATGGTCGCACTTCAAACAATTTTTTTTTTTCTTCGCGATTTGATTTGTTTGAAGTGTGACCATGCTTGTGATTTTCCAAAAAAAACTGTAAAACGTTTTGTTTTGTTTGGTTTTTCTGTGTGTGTTGGCCCAACTTGGCGTTTTTTTTTTTTTTTTTGTATGTGGAAAGGGCGTATTTTGATTCAGAAGTATGAACTGTGCTTAGAATAATAAAGGAAGAGATCCTTTTGTTCAAGTTTGAAGGTAGATGGATGTTGCCTTATCGCGTCGACCTGTAAAGGTTGTCAACGTTCTTGTATTGTGTGACCTGTAAAGGTTGTTAACGTTCTTGCATTGTGTGATGGAGACTGTGGCGCTTGAACTATATAGACTTCGTCCTTTTGTGTTGGTGGAGATGACCTTGAGATTGAGACTATATAAGGAGGTAGACTAAATAAACGAGTTAGCTGAGTTTGAGACGTCGTCCTGTCTATTTTCTGTCCCTTCTACGTTTTGATGTTTCTTCTCTACCCCAGTCTCAGGTTAATTCAACGTGGTTAATTCTAAATATATGCGTAAGTCATAGGGAGTGCCCACACAGGGACACATCCGAGCCAACAGAGCTAGCCGAGGTGCTTCTTCACATTGGCTGCTTGTCTGGGAGGCCAGTGAAGAGTGGTGAAGCTCTGTGCACGTGCAACAGTGCAGAAACACGAGACGAGAGCACTGGCACAAAACAGGTTCCCAATAGTGGTGCGGCTGCTTTAAAAATTGGAGGTTCCACCGGGCCCTCATACTGCCCCTATACCATTCCGTCGGACAAAACAAGGGCCTACAGTAGCCACGCCCCTGTCACGTTTCTGCTCTCAAACCTAAAACTGCCCATCCCCCCCTTTTTTGTTTTGCGCGATTGTTGCGCGGGTGTTTGCTCGGTATTAGCAGTACGTCGAATTTTAAGAATCCTTCCAACAAACTTTCTTTTTTTGGGTCCGTGGACCACCTTACGGGTACGGTTCAGGGGGGCTCAGTTGGCATCTCTCCCCCCGCAGCCCTTCTGCGACGGGTCGCACAGGAACCCGCACCTGAAGATCAGCCTGCGTCCCGTGCGCTTCGTGGCTGAGGAGACCCGCCAGTACTGGTTCTGCAACTGCAAGCAGACGCAGCGCAGGCCTTTCTGCGACGGGTCCCACAAGACGGAAGCCGTGCAGGCCGCCCTCTCCGTCATCAAATAAACTCGCCACCGAGGCCGCTTCTGCCCCGACCTCTCATGGCCACCCTACGGTGTCCGGAACGCGCCTTCGACCGACGTGTTTAGCATCCTGTACTGCCCCTACATCAAAATTGGTCCCCAAGTGGCAACAAATGGCATCATAGTAGCCGGCGTGACGTGCCATCGGATGTCGCCATCCCGGCGGTCGGTCCTATATGTTCCGGCAAAAAGTGTGGCTGGAGAGAGACCTGCAGCAGAACGGGGGTCCGTTACGTCCACCGCTGTGTCGCCGTCAGGATTGCGGCAAACGACGGTGCGACACTTTTACGTCGTCAAGCGGAAATCGAGGGACCACTTTTGAGAATGCGGTAAACACGCCAGTCAGATACGCGTTCGGGGAACCAAACCGCGGACAAAGGTCCTCGGGCCGAACCAACCTTTGCTGCGTGCCAGCGAGGGGTCACTCTTAGATGCTTTGGGGACATTCTGGACGGAGGTGCGTCAATATAATTGGAACTCTGGAAAGGGTCAAAGTGACGATTCTATGGGTGTTGTTCTTTTCCGCGGTACTCCTCCGCAGATGAATACTGTAAAAGACGAAATTTTCGCGAGGACCTAATTTTCGCGAATCGCCTACAATTCGCGAAAAATATGTCCCGCAAACAATTCGGACAATATGTGATCGCTACGGAAGCTACACTCGATTCGCGAAAAATAGAACCCGCGAATAATTTCAAAATTTCAGCTTTGGCCCGATTCGCGAAAATTTGAGCCCGCGAAAATTTAGTTGTTTACAGTATACCAGACTCGTAAGCGATCACCCTTTGTCTGTTTAGTGCGTCACCATTATTTTGTCTTTTTGTGCCGTTGCTTCCTACTATGGATCGCCGACTCGCTTGAGCCTCTAGGTATCTTAACAAGTGGAATTTCACATAATTGACAAAGAGTATCTGCTGTTTGATTTGTAGCCGGTGTTGCAGATTTGCCACTCCGCAGTTGGAATGATTCCGGAATCATTCCGTCCTTTCACGACCCCGGAATAAAATGGGAATGGAATAGCAGCTGCACTGGGAGAAATGGATTGGGAATGGAATTTGGTGAATTTTGCCTAGAATGGAGTGGGAATGAAATGGGCTCTGTTCTTAAGCGAACTGCGTCGATGTGGTCAAAGGGGCCTTTGAAAAGGCATCCTTGCACTTTAGGTAACTGACAGCTTGACTATCTGACTAGCTTGTGTTCCTTCAAGAATGAAAGTGGCACCCCCATTGAAGCAACCAAAACAGTATAGTAGAGTTGTAGGCGGATAAGGTCTCGTTCCTGGCGCCGCGAGATGCAACAATGTGGTTCCATGTGCGATTACAACCAGTTGTTGGCCACTGGCAGAGAGAATGCCACACTGCCGCCATTTCTCGCATGCGCGACTCCTCACTTGCCATATATCCCCTAGAAGTGGAGGATATTCATGGTCCTTTTGTGAAGACAACTGGTGGTTTGAAGTTTTGCCACCTGTTGAGAGCCTTTCAAGCTGGGTCGCGCGATCGGCATCTGCAGTGCCACCATACCAGTTGCCACCAGTGCAATGTGTGACCACCGCTCGGCTTAGTAGAATCAATGCTTTTAGGACATGTTTTGCAGTTGTGTATGCGCTTGATAAGGCCATCTTTTGCGATTGATATTATAGGAATGTAATGTAATGTAATGGTTCAGCCATTCAAGAGTGGGAATGGGCCCAGTGTTTCCATCCTAGAGTTCGAAAGAATGGAATTATTGCAAAATTCAATTCCCTGGAATGGAGTTGGAATGAAAGGGGGGGGGGGGGGGGGGGTCTTCATTCAGCAGCACTATTTGTGCCACACTCTTATTGTTAAAAGTATTTGAGTTTTTTGAACATTTAGAATTATGAATAACTTCTTCAGAGTTCTCCGACCTTTCCCATCAAGCTTCACTGCTTTGCATCGGTGTGCTAGGAGATGCCCGACTAGACAGAGCGTCTTAGTGGGCTCGGTGGTCTCCGATGTTTTTCTCGGTGTGTTAGGTCGGCCTTCTTTGGTTGTAGAATTGTAGTTCAACCCCCGGTTTCGAAAGAAGTGTTGGAAAAGAAAACCTCGAGCTACATTCGGATAAGTAAGGTAGTCGATGCTCTGCTCACCATGTTGTTACGTTTTACAGAACTCGTTTTATCAGGACCTTTTTAAAGCGGTAGCTTTATAGGCCCAACCACGCTCAAGGTCAAGTCCTCGTCCTCAAGCTCACATAATACCCAAGGCTGAAGCTCAAGGTTGCATAATCAAGGTCACGCAAGTGCCAGTTACATACGCTCGTAAGCGCCAGTAGCTAAAGTGTGACCTGATGTCCTTGGTGTCTTCCTCAACGTCGTCCTAGTGGTCATCCTAGACTGCGTCCTAGAGGTTGACATCTAGGACATCTTTCACTTGTCCTGGGGGTCATCCTAGACACCACCCTTGATGTTATTCTTAAAATCCTAGAGGTTGTTCTTAACATGCCCTCTAGGACGTCCTAGACTGCATCCTTGAGGTCGTCCTAGAGGTCAACCTCCAGAACATCCTTTAGTCCTAGACAATCCTTACAGTCGTCCTAGACATTGTTCTAGAGGTCGTTTTTAACATTGCCCTCAGGACGTCATGCTAGATGGCGTCCTAGAGGTCAACCTCCAAGAAGTCTTTTACTCATCCTAGATGGCATCCTGGATGCCATCCTTGAGGTCCTCAATGTCATCGTTGATGTGTGTACGGCATATTACATTTTATCACTGCACCATTTCCTTTTCTAATTGTTTTCACTAACGGTGTTCCTGTAAAGCTACTGCGTTTCAGTGCATTTGGTGGAATGAATGTATGTGAAATTTTATTTCATCTTCATTTGAGTATGTCAAATGTTTCTCGCATACCTTTTCAAAGGTATGCTTTTCTAGAAAGATTTCCAGCTGTGATTTCATAAAATATCCATGCTCAATTTACATTAAACTTAAAATATTCATTTCATCCAGCTTTTATATTTACATTTGATTTGTGGTTAAGAAATTTATTTGCACACCTCTAATTCTTGACTGTTCTTGGGTATTCGACGTGGCCTGGAGGTGGGTACTCGATCAAAATTTTGGATATGTAGTACCGTCGCAGCCATACTTGGCCGGAGTGCGCGACCACAAGTTTTTCTCTGCGAGGTGCCAGAGCGACAGTGGCCAGTGAAATAAATTGGAGACGTTGCGTCGGGCGCATTCACTAGCACAAACGAAGCGGGATGGCTTCCAAGCTCGTGCATCCTAGCTTGTAAGACGAGTGCCGCACTTCACCTTGCTTTTCAAATTTTGGACAACAAAAAGGTAAATGGAATGTTATCTTGTCTTCATGGTACAAGTCATTTTACAGCGGACCTGTTAGAGGGAAGATGGGGCAGTTCTGCATTTGAGAAAAAACACTTGAATTGCATTCATTTTGCCTTTAGAATAACATATCACAATTATGTTTCAATACGACGCGCCAGAGAGCCATAAGAGCAATTTCAAAATGGGGCTGAAGCCCCGCCTCCCTAGCCTTGGGAAGCCAAAAGATCCATCGATGACGTCACAAACAGCGACTGTCTTTCGCATTTAACAATACTTGTGCAGCCAATGGTTTGGGTATTCAGGCTGGCGGGGTAAAAATACACTAGAATTCACTTCTAACTCATTTTCTTCAAGAACCTCCGTAGCTTCCCTTTAAGGACTAGTTTCCACAGTTTCGTGTCCGTGGACTAATAAATCTTGACACAAAACTCCAGACAGCTACTGCCATCTATGAGCGACGACGGCAGCCAGACAACCAGCTTGCCGGTTATCTGGTTGCCGCCGTCGTTCGTAGATGGCGGCAACCTTTCCAGGGGCCTTTCCACTCTGGTTTTCACCAGAGTGGAAAGGCTGAATTTCTCTAGGCGTCGTCCTAGAAGTTGTCCTTGAGGTCGTCCTAGACGACGTCCGAGAGGTCCTCGAGGTCATCCTAGAAGTTGTCCTTGAGGTCGTCCTAGACGTTGTCCTTGAGGTTGTCCTAGACGTCGTACTCTAAACGTCGACCTAGACGTCGTAAGGATAACAGCTTCGCTGGTCCTCGATCTTCACGTGAAGTGGAAGGGCTCTAAATTTTTTTACTTACGCTAGAAGATTTGATGATAAATTGAGCATCGAGTGTGTTCACGAGTACATTTTGTTGCCAAAGGAACGGTCTTGCAATCGGTGCATTCTTTGTTTCTCTGAATACGAACAGACCCACGCTGTTTCGTAAGTCTCTTTTCTTGTCCTCTTTTTTTCACGCGCTTTTACTATACTCTATGCTGTGTCAACTGGCCCAACAATACCAGTTTACAGTATGCCCCCTGAGCACATATGGACCCTCCCAAATCGGCGGTGTCGTTGGCTGCCGCAAATTTAGCACCCCGCAGAGAAAAAACTAAGCCGAGCGCCTCGATTATCGTGAAATACCGAGCATGCGTCCACGTCGCAATAAGCACTCGCCCCTTACTCTCGAACCAATTGGAACGTAGGCGAAGTACGCCGCTCGCCGAAGTCGTACTGAACGAGCGAACGGTGTCTTAACTTAGGAGTGTTATCCTAATGGCAGCCGTAGAACTACTGCGTGACGGTGCGTAAGAATAAGTGTGGGTTGGCCAACTGGCGAAATTGCAGCGGTGTCCGCAGTTCAACCACGATTTTGAACTTGAATGAGCGGACTCTTCTGCACACGACCGAGATGCTCCTCTGTGTTGGCTGCTTCTCCAAGCACACCGGTGCAAAGTGGTGAAGCCCGATGCAAGAGCGCCAGCGTAAACCAGGCTTAACGCGAGTGGCATGGCCACTTTAAAAATGAAGGGTTCTACCTTCCCCTATAGTGCCGCACCTACGCATATGCTGCTTTCCTTCTCTTGGACCTAGAGAGTGCCCATTCCCTATTTCTTTTTTTTGCGATTATATTCGGGGCAGATGTCTGCTCAGTATTTTATAAAAATTGTGATCGCAATTGTACCCATGTTTTTACACTGGTTGAAATCGGGGCGGGTCGACTTAGGGTGCCTTCGTGCATTCTTTGTTTAGGGTGATGGCATCTGACCAGTTTGTTCCGGATGCTATTGTTTATTTTTTGTTCTTGAGCGCGAGCAAACAAGTGTCCTGGCACGAGTGTCCTGGCACGAGCATTTTTGAGACCGGCTATTTTTTGTCATATTTTTCTCGAGAGCGCGTGCTGTCAGCATCGGATATTACGAAGGATGTCGTCACCCTAAGCAAAGCACACACGAAGGCACCCTAGACTGACCAATACGCAAAGCAGGCACCTGCCTAGGGCAGCAAAATTCTGGGGTGGTAAATTTCCGAGCGTGGCTATAGTGGCGTCGCTATGTGACAACCTAGCCCCGTGCACAAAACTTCAGGAACAAAGGCTTTTCTGTTTATAAAAGCAACTACTAACCGACGTGACAAAATACAGAAAAGGAATTTACATACACAGTGCACCGCGATTGACCCAAAAATGATAGCGATCGCAGGAGCAAGGCCATATAGGCTTCAGTTTCAAAACAAAGGTAAAAATCCTAGAAGTGCTTCGCAACAACTGATCTTGATGCCTGCTCAAAGGTGTCAGTTTGTTTTCCTTAGCATTAGGGCTGTAAAAGGTTGAAAATAAACTACCAATCCTCTAAACTACAGTAGGCTCGCAAAAAATCAAACTCTGATATTTTATACTTTTGGTTAATTCAAACAAACTTCACAATTTGATTCTCACATTTCAAAATTTGGTTCTCACACTATACTTTCAATGTATTGATAAGCCGCTCAATTAAAAACAGAGTTTTCACATAATACTTTTCGTTGTCGCGACACATTGTACCGGCATGCGGTCGTCTATCAGTACTGAGTGGTGCACGTTAAAGACCCCAGGATAGCGGTTTGTATTGGACTGGCTAAATTGCTCATCTACAGCTGAGAGACAAGTCGCCCGTTGAGGCAGACTAAGTTAAGGCTGTATAAACATACCCACAACCAAATTTTTTTTTTTTTTGTTCTCGCGACCCCGTTGAGCATTTTTTTCGAGCACTGGTGCACTGCAGAGAAGCAACACCTGCAGAGGCGAGCTCTGCGGACATTGCTCCTCCACAGTGCACCAGTGCTCGGTAAGAAGCGCGCCCAATGCCCCATTGGGCGCGCTTCTTCAGTTGCTCGGCAATTGTCCACAATATGCCGAGCAACTGAGAGAGACAAGCCAAGAGCGTGCGGGGACGTCAGAACGCAAAGCTCTGGTTGGTGTGATTAGTGGGTAGAGCTAAGGCTAGCTGCCTTCGTCTCCACTGTACTCGTCAAACGTGTCAGAACTAGTGGTGCAAAACTATCGATAGTACTATTGATAGTTGCCAGAAATCTGACTATCGATAGTAAAAGACTATTGATGGTCGACTATCGAAAAACTATCGATAGTTGACTATTGAAAAACTATTGATAGTCGACTATAGAAAAACTATCGATAGTTGACTATCGAAAAACTATCGATAGTCGACTATAGAAAAACTATCGATAGTACTATCGACAGTCGACTATAGAAAAACTATCGATAGTCAACTATCGTAAACCTATCGTTAGTACTGTCGACGGTTTACTATCGATAGTTTTGTGACACTAGTGGTAGTTCTCTTTTTCTCGATTCATTTTTTCAAATGGGATACCCAACTAGCCCAAGCACTTACCCTCCCAACTTTGGCTCAGCTTTCAGTGATGACGAGGACGGGAGTTTGGGCGAAAAGAGGAGGAAGGGAGGCGAGCGGCGGTGCGTCAACTGTGTTCGCTCTAGTGGTGCAAAACTAACGATAGTTCTATAGATAGTATCGATAGTCGCCAGAAATCTCATTACCGATAGTAAAAAAAACTATCGATAATAGGGAGTTTTAGGGGACCGTTTTTAAATATCCGATACAGTACGGTGGGCCCTCCGGTACGAACTGCGGATGCGCTACCACAGAAGAATCCCATATGCGCAGTGTGTACCGGAGGGCTCACCGTACCGCATCGGATGTGCAAAAACGGTTCCCTAAAACTCCCTAATGTCGCAGCACTATCGATAGTCGACTATCGAAAAACTATCGACAGTACTATCGATAGTCGACTATCGAAAAACTATTAATAGTACTATCGATAGTATCGATAGTTTTGCATCACTAGTCAGAACGCGAAACGCCGTACGATTTCACATTTGACACATTCAATGAGTGCAGTGGAGACAAAGGCAGGTAGCTTTAGGTTTACCTACTAATCATTCCAACCAGAGCTCGGCGTTCTGACGTCTCTGCGCTCTCGTCTCCTCCTCTCCCTCAGTTACTTAGTGCATAGACAACTTTTTTGCAGGATGAACCAACTTAATTTTGTTTTTAGGTGTCGTGCTGTCAAACAGTCCACGATAGACAACATCTTTGAGGGATACATAGGAAACCATCAAATATCTGCTTTCTTTGTGTAGCCAGCTACATAAGAAGTCATAATTATATCTTGCATCATATTAGATGAATTTCTGATAATTCAAACAAAATTCATTGCTTCCTGGAGTTTGAATTATTGAGAGTCTACTATAAATACTTGGGAGGGAATACAGGTGCCAAGAAAAAAGGGACGAGAGAATGTTGCACCGTTACAATTTTGTGGCTAAATTTAGCGGGAAGTTGACGTCAACCACGGAAGCACGACACGACGCCACGACAGCCTGTCAGATTATGCGACAAAACTATTTCCCCGCTTGATATAGCAGGAAATTGACATCACGTGATGCCATGAATTCGCACTGTGAAGTCACGTGACACATAGAATTTACCTCAACGTCGCGTGGAATGTACAGCATAGGGAGAAACAAATGGTGCAAAAACCGAGACAGAGGAGGTGTGGGTACCAGGGAAACCGGGGTATGGGGCGACGTGTTGAAACCCTGGGGGCAGATAATCCCCTCCCACTGGAATTCATCTGCATCTGTACCTAGGCAAGCATTATTTGAACACATTCACTCTACCCAGGTAGTTATGCATGACTAGAAGTTAGAATCGCGACCTACGAAGCACCAATTGAGAACCACAGGGTGCTCTCTTCTCAACTTACCGTAATATTTGACAGGCAATACACAATATTTCTGGCCGTCCACTGTGATCACTTTTCAGGTTCAAGTAAGTGATGTGCAAGTATGTGGCATCAACCAAGATCTAATTTGTGAGGCATCAAAGTTTTGAGTTGGTCAATGTCGCAAGGTACACGGCCGAGTGAAACACAATTCTGTTTCCAAAAATGGTGCGCAGATTCATCGCCGTGCAGTGGATCGGCTTCCGTTTTGCATTTCTGATTTTGTGCCACTATTCTTGTAGAACAAAGTAAACACGTGCAACAAACTTCTCTAGTCCGTTAAGTAGAATTTACCACTCTCTACCATTTCATTCCCTTTAGAACGACTCGTAGACACCGTATCTGGAGGCGAATACCTCGGTCTTCAATGTTGGCTCGGTCAAAATGACAGCTTGCAAGTGTTAAAAGGCTGGACAAAGTGTGGTGGAGGAAAGCCACGCGTAAATATTTAACCCTAGGTCGGAGGTCCGGCCAGTACGGTAGATCTCGACAGTTTTAGTCGACAGACGTCGGGCGAGTTTCGCCTTCTTTTCCGGGTTCAAGCCCTCGGTCCCGGAGCACGCATCCGGAAAGTTCCATTTCCTCCCCGGGTGGACGGCCCGACCAAACACTTTTGTCCTCCCTCTTCGGCGTGGCATCCACGGGAGAATCCGAAACGAATGCCAAAAAGGCCACCCGCAGACGAGAGATCACGGCCTTCCCCGACGAACTGGGAGCACGGCTTGGGCGGGTTTGATGACAATTTGTGCAGAATCCCCGGCGGCGTCAGGGTGGGGCGGAGGCCGTCAGGGCCTGGCAGACCCTGTCGTAGCACACCTGGGTGTTGCGGAAGATGTCCTCGGCCATGTCCCCCACCGTCGTGTAGCGGGTGCGGCCCAGGTCGAACATGTCCCGCACCAGGGACTCCACCTCCGCCTGTGATGGAACGCCCGACGCCATTCGTGACTGGGACACTTTGGGACCAATGACTGCGGTACGGTGCCTGGAGCGCATCTCCGGCCGGTGCGTTTACCGCACACTCGAACGGGTCTCTCGAGTTCCGTTGTGCAACGTTCTAAAGCATAGCACCGTTGCCCATTTCCGGAGAGTGCGTGCAGTGGGCATCGGGTACTAGAAACACCCCGAGTATAGAGTGGGTTGTTAACGCTGCAGCGTAGCTCTGTGGTAACGCTTCCGTCTCTCACATGGAGGACCCAGGTTCAATTCCCGTGGGCGGCGGGCGGTCTTTTTCGAGGATTTGGCAAGATCGACGACTTTGGCCTACACGGCCAACTACAACATCAACGACGACAGCAACTGCTAGGAAAACAATACGAACGACGGAGGTCACTTCCAGTGGTGGGAAGACACCGTAACAGCTATCGCCGTGAAACATGACCTGTATTTTGTTTTTGGGCTAGCTTGCCGTAGCAATCGTAGCAATGGCTAATTGCATCTGCTCTGCACTTCACAATAAAATGACAGCGTCCGCACAACAGTCAAAGGTTAGAGTGTCAATACTCTAAAGCAGGGGTGGCCAAGCTGCGGCTTTTCGCGTGTTGCAGTGCGGCTCGCAGCTCGCGGCTCCCTACCCTACCCCTACCCCCCCCCCCCCCCCCTCAAAAAAAAAAGGAACGCTTTTTAAATTGAAAGGCAGGTTGCGGTTTGGTAGTCTTGTGCTACTGCTACCTTACGTACAGTTGGACTGCTTTTCACTCAGATAGATTGAAATCAGTTTGAGTTTTGTTCATTGCACTGGACCAGTGGTTCTCAAATGGGGGTCCGCAGACCCTTTGGGGTCCGCGAAGGCATTCTAGGGGTCCGCGAGGCCCTGCCTCGTCAGTCGAGCCCGGCAATAAAAGTTGTCTTTTTTCAGGTCGAGATAAAAAGTTTCAGTTTTCGGGACAGTTTTCTCGTGTGTATATCAATAAGAGAGGTCTATTTCACACTAGCCCTTAGTTATATCCATTTATTAAATCATTATTATATTTATCCTCTACCTTTCCTCTCCTCTCACCACGAACGGGGTCCTCCATCACCTCCGCCGATCCACAAGGGGTCCGCGAAACATTGATGGTTGAGAACCACTACACTGGACAAAAGTTTGCCCTTTCCCCCTCGGGGCTCTTTGACATTTCGTTGTTTTTGTTTGCGGCTCTTAGGCCGGGCCAGCCTGGCCACCCCTGCTCTAAAGCGTGATTCGAACGAATCCGGATTGCAGGTTGCAGGTCCCAGGAGCAGCAAGGTGCTCACGAGCCGGGCAACATTGCCGGCAACGTTTTGTGGAATCTGCCGGCTGCATTTGGAGTCTAACATATTTCGTCTATCGGAGTCCCGTAACGGCCGGGTCGCTTTCCTTCTTTTCATTCCGCTCCCTCGTCGACGCGTACGAGGTCGGTGTTCGAAAGCTCTGCCCCCCTTTTGCGTCGTGCGGTGGAAAAGAGAGAAAGCCCGCATGGCTACCTTGGCCGAACGGCCAGCTCTGCAAACTGTCCAAATGGAACCGCACGCTTTCCTTCCACGCGGGTAGCAAAAGTAGCGAAGGCTTTGAGGTTTCCAGGTCCCGCAACTGGCAATCTGGTTTAGTTTGGACCGGTCAGCTGGTTTAGTGGCGGGGCGATCGAAAGTGGTGGTGGTGTACCTTGAAGAAGTGGCAGAGCTCCTTGAGGTCCTCGTCGGTCCCCAGAAACCCCCATGCCAGCACGGGAGTCACGTGCTCCATCAGGGTGTAGTAACGGGAGAAGAAGCCGTCGGAGTACTGCGCATGCCCCGGGCAATGTACCGTTCACACCCGTCAAACTGGGCTACCACCCCTTCTAAAGGGACACTCAACTCTCAACAAGTTTTGAGTGTTTAGATAGGACAAAATAACCCCTCCCCTCCCCCTCCCCCTCCCTTCCCCTCCCCCCCCCCCCCCCCACAGAAAACAAATATTAGTGCAATATTTTCGTGGAAAAACTCATTCTAATTTAAGAGCTATTCCAAAACATGTTACTATTTTGAGACAATTACCCTGAAATAAAAGATTGCTTCAGGCTTGCTCAAATGAGTTCAAATCCCAGCTCCGCCAGAGATTTTCTTTCGGTGGCTTCACAGACTGTTTCATTCCATCAAGTATGGTTCATTCATCTGAATATTTTTGATTATATAAAAATACATATATTGTGAGGGCACTCATGTACAACACCCGCTTCATTCTCATCATGATGGTCATCACGATTGTCCTCATTTATTTTATACTCATTTCTTCTTCCCCACTCGAGTGATCATGTTTGTTCTTGAATTTTCAGGAGAGCGACGGCTCAATGAATTCGTCCCTGGATCTGCATGTCTCGGCCTCGCAATCGATTTTTCTTTTTTCAGGGAAAGTTTATTTTGTGATGTCGTGTCCCCTTGGAGCACTTGCCCCTTTAACAGTGCAAACGAGGCACGTGCTCATTCTAAGCAGACAGGTGAGGCTGCTACACCATTTGAACATGGCTAGAATGTAGGCGAGTAGCACAAACAGAGGTTTTTGGGGATTAATTCAAATCAAACAGAATAATGTTGAATGCAAGTTAAGCCATTTTCAAATGATGAACCAAATACCTACATATTTACCAAAAGTAAAAGACGTCGCAAAAAACTGCGCCATTCCTAGTTACGTTTGGTGTCTTCACCTAATGATGCTCTTTAATCTTGGTTTGCTTATGCAAAGGCTTTCAAAAGTCCCTAGGAATTGGGTAGTTGAGGAAAAAAAAAGAAACTACTGCCAGCCACGGCAGATGTCAGAAATCACAAAAGACACGCGAATTAGCTAAATAACGAAATAAAATTTACTTATCAACTTTTTAATTACTGAAGATAAACATATCAGGTCAATTAGAAACATGCAGGGCATTGTCAAAAGCCATTAAATCAATCCATTTTATAGAGATATGAGGCAGGTGCAGCATTTTACAACATTCCGAAAATGCCTATCGTAAAATAGCGCACAAGAGCCCACTTCGTTCAAACACCCACTACTAATATTTTCAAAACTTGGGAGTTCTGCAAATTATACGTTAAGCGCCTGATTTTAACGGACAAGCGCCCATGACTAGATTAACCCAGTCTTCAGTAAAAGGGGGGTGGGCGATGCCCCGGTATTTCACGGTAATTCAGAGGCATTTCTAAGTTGCGGATCTTTATCAAAGAACACCTTCGAGCAAGCGGTCCTGCCCCCCGGTCCACGGGGAGACAAGGCGGTAGCTTCGTGCCTCGGCCACGGGGGGGGGGGGGGGGGTAGGATCGCTGGCGCAAACATGAGCTCCAATAGGAAACCGAAGCCTAGAAAACGCAACCAAATTGAGCTTTTTTTTTTTTTTTTTTTAGGGCCTTAAAATGCTGTATCTGCTTCATAGCTTTATAAATTGAAGTCGATTTAGTGGTTTTGGAACAAAACCCTAGTGGTTGGGTTTTGTTCCAAAGAAATAGTACAAAGAACATGTCAACATGCATGTTTTGTTTTAGTCATCTAACGGGAGCACGTACAGTGCTGGCAGCTGTCCAGGCTGAGAAGCATCAAATGGAAATATTAAGGGCAAACATTTGTCACCTTTCTTTCATTTGGTTTCATTCTGGCGCATCCACTTCTATGACATCCCAGCGGCCTCAGACTTCGTACCCGAGGTATTTTACGGAGCTTATTCCCAGTTGGATGATGAGTTCTCATCCTCCGAATTAAATCCCAAGAAGCGTTAGAAGGCCGAACCGAAGAGCCGGCGCTCCGATTGCTGCTACAGCAAGAGCAGACGACACACGAAGCGACCAAACTGTGCCTATCACGTGCACAGGGTGTCTAACTTCAAAACTGTGAATAGCCTCAGCAAGGCAAAACACAGTGTGCACACAACTAGCATATCAAAGACATAAAAGATAGGAAAACTTCCCGGACGTGCATGCTTTTGCATTAAATGGAAGCTGAAACACTTCTTCAAAAAAATGAGAGAGGTTGATTCTAGCGTAGTTTTATCCCATGAATCTGAATATCATGTTTGTCTTCTCCGAAGATGCAACTAAACGCAAGAAGACAAGAAAAACCTCCGACCAGTCATGATGTCATAAAAAGATCTTTTGGCCGCCAGACGTGTGTCGCTTGAGGGTCGCACGTGCTATTGCAAGCTTGCCAGGTATATTCCTCCGCACTGGTACCAGTAGTGACGTCTTTTTCTGCCCTTTTTAAAAATAGCAAGAGTGCGCGTGCATAGCTTTGATAGGCACGGAAGATGTGCAAGAACGGAGATTGCAAAAACTCCTTTCGTGACGTCACACTTCGGGAACAAGGGCCTTCGTCGGTACTTTTTAAAATGATTTGCTGCAGCCTCCTTACAGCACATTAAAAAATAATTTTGATATTCGAGATCCTGGAGGCCAAATGACGACGATTTAAGTGTGTTTCCTCAAATACAAGACCGCTTAAGCTTCCCTTCAAGGTGTTAACTTTAAATTTGTAATTGCTGCCACACATGTACGCCATATGTGGCAGCGTCCCTCAAAGGGTCAAAGCCTCGCTAGCAGTCTGGGCCCACCGGTAGCACCGATGTCTGCGTCTAAGCGCCGCCATCCCGAGGTGGCAGAGATGCACGGGAAGATGGCGAGCCGTTTTCCCTAGATTTAGAACATGGACTCTACAGCTGCCGCTGTGCTCGGAGTCCGCAACCGCTTACCGGCAACAGGCTTTTCTTGGCCTTGAGGACCGACCATATGGCTGCAGCCAGAGCCTGCAAGAGCAACCACCAAGGCTCAACGACGAGCAATTGATTGCTGTAAGTAGCGTAAAGTCCAACAGATAGGGCAAGCTTTTTACGAGCTAATTCCACGGGTCCACTTCCCCACACGGGGATAATTTCACTTATGGAAAGAGCAACGAATGACAAAGCATCGACAGTTCTTTTAGCTTGAAAATGCTATTTGCGTTGCGGGCCACATGAACATATACGCTCAACCTCTCAGCTCAAATCATTTTTTCTAGTGAAATCGATATTGGTGCCTCGTGATTCGCTGGCCACTTTGCATAAATGGCGGCGATTGGCTCTTAGCGCAATTTGTTCGCAAAAAGCTTGCACTATCTGCGGGACCTAACGGTAATCGCAACTGGGAGAAACTTGGTTACATCTCAACAGTTATATTGAGAATGATGCGCTTCTAACTTCATCATAAATCAATTGTAATATTCATACATGAAAAATGCTACGCAAGTCACAATTACATGTAGGTCTGATTAGTAAAATGAAGAAAGCACAATTCTGTTTTTGTTTGTAAAGTTTGTAAAACAGACTCGTATGTTTTGTTGGCTCAATTATGGCAAAGATGGATGTCTTGCGTCCTCCCGTCGGCACTCTAGCACAGTCCTCCTCTTTGTTCTTGTGTTGGTGCCTTCAACGAAGCCCCTGTGGGGTGCTGGGGACCCAGAACAAAAGGTACCTTCCTTCATATTAACTGAAATGGTCACAGTACCCTCAAGTCCCATCCAATGCAGAACAAAAACATATGAACTGAGACCTCCAGAGAGTTGGACAAGCATGTTGACATAGATACTAATATAATGAAGGCTAAACAAGCAGGAGGACTAGGACAGCTTACCTCAAGTAGAAGACAACAAAAGTCCAACCAAAACTTACATTGGAGTGTTCCCTACCACAAGCAATTTGGGATTTGTCCAATTTAATTCAGGATATCTGGTTAGTTTTTCCAGGCCAAATGTAATGCCAAATGCACAAGTGGTTTGTATGAGTGTATGGTGAGTAAGATGTTCCTTTGACTAGTCGTAATGTGTAATTGTGTGGACTAAATCAAAGGTTTTCAAACTTGGTTTCTAGGAATGCAGGGGCTCCGCAGAGTACTCTCACAAGTTTCCCAAGCTGCCAAATTTCCTCAACCGTCCCTGGCCCTAAGTAAGCATTTTTTCTAATATAAGAACCAGTTTAGCAGATCTTAGTCACCCACTGATGCATAACTATGAGCCATATATTTTTTACTATGTGTAGGGTGATGATACCCCTCAAAGTTGAAAATGGGACATCAAGAGGAAGGATAGGAGGAGGGAAAAAGAAGAGGGAGGGTGGGGGGGAGGGGGGGGGGGGGAGGCACGCAAACAAAAATGTTCTGCTACTATTCAGTTCACTGTGAAAACACACTTTTCTGGAGCTTTTCGTTAAGTAGACATGCACCTTTCTTACCCATTCTGCAAAGTCTAAGCATGCCAAAAAGAGTAATATAGAAAAGTGTCCCATACGTATGTCTGTGCAAACAAAGCTTAATGGCAAGTGGAGTGACAGAAAAGCTAAAAATCCTACCCTATTGGAGATCACATTTTTATACTGTTTATTCTAATAGAATGTCACGAGTAGTCATTTTCTGCTTTCTTCCACTCGCCTGGTACTGATTTCAAGAGCAAGTTCCCACGAAAATGAGACATTGGCATATATTCAGACAAAATGACAGGAAGGTAAAAATGAACCTCTGAAACAAGACTGTCCCGGCCAAAATGGGATGCCTGGTCACCCTAACTACCTGCCTTATAGTACTTCACAAGGTCCGTGGGCTTCTCCACTACTTCACTGCATCGGTGCCGAGACTGCAAAGGGTTTTTCGGTGCAATAAAATGAGATATAAGCATTCCTTGAGACTGAAAAGTTTGAGAAACCCAGGACTAAACAAATGTGGCAGCTGAGTTTGAGACAATGTCTGTCCCTTTCTATGTCTTTGATGTTCTGTTTTTTTTGTTTTTTTTTTTACCCCAGTTTCAGGTTAATTTACCATACCATCAAGATAACCCATCCTTTTCCTCTCTGCAATGAATTAGGCAGCATCTCTGTTTGACAGACACTGCCCCTCGATGTCATTACTGCTATGCGGGAGTCCCAAGAACAAGCTTTTCTCGTGGCTTTCTTTGAGGCACCTGTACCGTGCTGTATCATGTGTGCCGCACAGAGTAAGTGTTGCTGTGTCATGCCGCCAATGCTTCCCCCTCTCCTTCCCTGTCCATTCAGAGTGTTTCAGCTAACTTGTGCCAAGACTTAAGAAAAGCTGTTGCACACTACATGTGTCAAAACAACGCAGTGTTGTTCACAGTCCTAAGGAGAGAGTCAAGATATGTGTTTGCAATAGGCCAAACTGGCTAGTTAATGCAGATTAATTAGCTAATTTTGAAATATTAATTTGTGCACAAAACCTTGAACACAAAAGTTGTTTGTAGAATGCGTTGAGAATCCTCCCATTGTGTCGTTTCCATAAAAAATCTTTGAGTGCCAAATTTTTAAAGAAAGCGCGCAACATTTTTAAAAATCCCACGTGACTAAGGGCATTAACGTCGCAGTTCGCTAGCAGGTGGTCGCGTAGGAATTTTTTTATGTCTCGTGCGTCATTATCACGCCTTCTTTAAAGCTTGAAAACATTAGCCGCACAAGGGCTACCTTTATGGAAAAGGCACGACGGGATGTTTCCCCACACGCTTTGCAACGTTTGTATTGAAAGGTTTGTGCACAAATTAATATCTAAAAAGTTAAATAATGAGCGTTGCATAGCTGCCACTCCGGAGTTGAAAGGATTTCGGAATCATTCCGCACTCCCACAACCCCAGAATGGAATGGGAATGGAATGGTGGCAGTGCTGGGAGGAATGGAATGGGAATGGATTGCACCCGGTCCTTATGCGAGCTGTGTCTATCTTTAGCTACAGCCTAGGGCCTGCTGGCATAACACTAGCACACGGTCAAAGCGGCTCTTGAAACAGAATCACTGCACTCGAGGTGACTGACGGCGTGATTTTCTCACCAGCTCGTGCTCATTCCAGAGTGAAAGTGGTATCCCCGGTGAAGCAACCAAAACTCAAAAGTTTTACATAAAAAAGCTGTCGTTACCGGCGCTGTGAGACGCGACAAAGTGGCTGCTGTAACCATGCGCAATTACAGCACCGGTCGTAGGCCACTGCCAGAAACAAAGTCATGCCGACTGCCTTTCTCGTATGCGGGACTTCTCGCTCCAGAGGTGCCCACAGAGCCAAAAGTGCCAAACTAGCTCGTATTTCTGCAACACACGGGATCGACGAGCCTCTTTGTTCACCACTTACTTGACATTACATTTATGCAAAAATAATCCGACTTTTTCTTTGTATGTAAAAATTATAGATTTTCTTTTTTTGTACTACTGATTATAATTTTTTGATGACAAATTGTGATGTAACTTTGAGTAAACATGACTTTTTGAGCTGAAATTTGGCTTACCCTCCCCATGCATGCGATTTTCATTGCAATCGGTTAAGTATGTAAAAAGTAAACCCTTCTTTCGGGCCGAGCCTCCCCCCCTTAAAGGGGCCCTGCAATCATATTTAAGCGTCTACCTTTTTTGCGGTTTCAACGTCCCTCGGAGTTCGGGCAAGTCAGCGGGCACGAAGAGAGTAACTAAATATCAGTGCGTCGTACTTTAACCGGACGACGTGGAAACCTCCTCCACATACTGGGGCGACCCGCGGTGCCGAAAGCGCGCAGTATGTGACGTCTTTGGTCCTGGGCTTAGTACTGGTCAAAGCCGTTAAAAGCTTCTTTTTAGTCGAAATACAAAATATAAGTGGCATGAACCATTTTAATTATTTATAAAAGTAGTTCTTGTTCACTATTTTAGACCAGAAAAGAAACAAATGCACTTTAGAAAGTACGGAAACAAGAAATGACCCGTCGACATACCCGCCACCAAGCGGTGGAAAAGGCGGCACATACTAGAAAAGTGGGATCAGGCACCAACGAGCGGCGAGCGTAGAAAGGTCCCGGACGTACGCGGCGGCGCTGCGGTCATATAGACTGGAGGATCCAACCGGTTCCGAGCATTCCCAAGGCCTTCGGCGAGCAGCTCTGGCTTGCGGTTTGGCCTTTTGGCGGTATGGCAGCGTGAAGTGGCTGCCGTTCTGAACTCACCTTTACCCCGTGTTTGCTCTCGTTTGTGACCAATGAAGTGTCATGCCAAATTAGTGTTAAATCGAGCAGCAAATGCAATGCGAGCCGCCCTGGCTGCCCGCTTCATACAGCCTAGCCAGAACATGCTTTAGTGGCGCCGTCTCGAGCCGTCGACACAGAGTGCGGCAGCCGTGACCGCTTGCTGAGCTCACTACCCCTCCTCTAGTTCACTGCCACTCAAGCAACCAAGGACGTCATGAAGGAGGTTATTTTTGCTTGTTTTTGTAATTTTAATTTGCCTATAACTTTTAAAATAAAGCGAAATTCGAGAAAAGAAAAGTTTCATTAAGTTACTACGTTCAGTGCGCTCAGGTTCGGTGCAAATTAAAAACTAGTAAAAAAAGTCCTTACAGGGCCCCTTTAACCTTACGACAGATCGCAGCAGATGCTACGACCCACCCCAGCGAATCCAGTGCTGTGAATGGTCCCTTGCTAAAGCCCTCTGCACGTCGCTGCATCCCTTCCAAGTCACATGACACATGGGATTGGCTTCGATGGCTCACAGCATCCTCCGCAGTCCATCGAGAGGTTAAACGAAACATAAATTCTGCTACTGGCAAAGCCGCGTGTGGGAGGCTTTTGGCGCCCCGAAATATGTATATCCTATACCGACAGAAACTGCATGACGCTGGTTATCGTTATTATTCTCATAAAAGTAAAAAAATATATGTTGGTATAGTATACCCTAAACTCTCGTAAGGACGCCCACCCAAAATAAAGAGACTTTATAAAAACAAAACAAGTGATAAAGCACTGGGCCATCCGCTACAAACCACTTGAAATGGGAACTGATACCGCCGACCGCGGATATGGCAAATTTGCCCTTCACGATGCAATAAAAACGCGGGAATTCGTTACAAACGCTTGTGTTACAGCAAATGATATTGCGCATTGCGGACGCCGCAAATTTGCTTTACACGGTGCGAAGGACTTTGTGGGAACCTGCCACGAATTAGCATGTCACGAGAACTGTTACCGCAAATCGCGGCTGTAGCAGACTTGCGTTTCACAGTGCAATAAACGTGCGGAGACAACTCATATGTCCTATGTGAACCGATATCGCGTGTGTAGATCGCAGACAAAAATACCCGAATTCCCGCTACAAACTCTTGTCACACGTACCAGTACAGCAGATTGTGCGGTTAATGGGATTCCCGTCGGACATCGCGTGATGTCAATGGAAATAGGGGGTAAGCGACGTTTTGGAATATTTATGACGTAGATATTTAACCAGAAAAACGGGATGGGCGGTAACTCGGGGGGCGCGACCTTACAGGATTTTACGGTAATGTTTCTGCTAAAGCTATAGTATATTGGAGCTTCCCTTGATTTTGTTTTTGACTACCATCTGCGTAGTGCCTCGAAGAAGTCGCTACAAAACATACACTTAGAGCTTCTGCTCTATAGAGTGAAACATGTCGTCAGTTTCCCCCTGCAGCATCTTACATTTACCCTGCATGAACTAGACATCTTTGAGATCTTATCAAGCAAACACATTAGCCAGGAGTCACCTAAAAGTGAAAGGCCTAAGGTCCGTCTGCAAAGAAAATGGAAGTTTTTAATTTTTGCCATCCGTTGCGAGCTTTTCACGCTTCATCGCACTATCTATGCCTGCAATGGCTCCAAGCGCTTTATGCAACCACCGCTCTGCTTAGTAAAATCGCTACTTTGGGGTCTTGCATATTTTTGCTGAAGTTTCTGCCTTTGGTAATGCTAGCATTATGCCGCTTTTGCCAGCAACACAATGTAGCTGTCAAGAGCCATTTTTCGAGTTCGGCAATTAGACCAACAAAATGGTTTGGTCGTTCAACAAGTGGGAATGGTTCCAATGTTTCCATTTCTAGAAGTTGAAAGGAATGGGATTAGTAGAACCTTCAATCCCCCAGGATGGAGTGGGAACGGAATCGGCTAATCAACCCTCGTTAATTAGTCAGTTTAGGACATTGCAAAAAATATCTCGACTTGCTCGATGGAACTGCGAACAATACTGCATTGGTTCGACATGCGTAGCGTGCACCAGCATTTTTGAAGTCTTAGCACAAGTTAACTGCAGCCTGTATGAGCGACGCCACTAGACCTTCCTTCAGTTTTGTTCACCGAGCCGGCTCGGTTGGGCTGACCATCTTATCAACCTCCCCTCAGGGACGTACCGTCTCCTTGAAGCCCGTGGTGAGCCAGCGGTTCTGGGTGACAGCCACCACCGTGGCGGGAGGGTTGCCCAGGTCCTCAAAGGCGTCCAGCAGCATATAGTCGATGCACACGTCGTACACCGTGCAGCACACCACCTGCGTCGCGTGGCGCACATCACGCGGCGTCTCCCCGTTGCAAACTCCGGCATGAGTGAAACGGAGCTCGTGTTTGGTCCACAAAGCAAAAACGTTTAGCCGCATAATGATCAAGGGGGGACACTGGCTAGAGGTTCAATTTCTGAACTACTCAAGTGATCGGAATAAAATTTGCAGGGGAGATTTAATGTCAGATGTAGGTGTACTGTGCAGAGTTTCAGCTCTCCAGGACAACTTTACATACCTGCATAAAAATATGTGTCACTCTTCGTTAAGAAATCTATGATATGCAAATGAAGCTATTAAGCACCATTTTGACTGCTAGAATATAAAGTAGGGGATGTGGAACTTTGGGCTATCTAGTTTTTATAAATCAAATGTAAATATTCCGGGAAGTTATTACCTCAAAATATGAGATGCATATGTGTCCTAAGTCAATTTTTGAAAACAGTTTTTTTCTCAGTGAGGACTTCAACTTAAAACAAAATAAAGTAGATATCCCGATTCCCCAGTAAATTTTAGTTCAGAAACATGTTGATTGTGGTATTAGAATACTTTTACCTTCAAACAAAAGATTCCTTCGTATGAAATTTGCAGCAAAAAGTGGAACTGAGAACAATGCATTCAAACATTGAAATCCTTTACTTCGTTACTGCCTCACAATGTGTTGAGAATGTAACTATTTGGTGCATGGTTATCAAATTTAGTGTAAGGGTGTATAATTACTTTCTAAAACTAAAACTAAAAGCTCAAACTTGAAAAATGAATTTTTTCAAAAAATATTGAAATTTAGGCTTATGCTTTTAAAAAGGTTGTGAAATGTTTTTTCGTAGTTCTGACCTACTATGTGTCTATTTGAAATCCTTGTGCCTTATAACATAATCCACATCTATTTGTTTGTTCGATCGTTTAGATTCATTTAGAAAACATAATGTTGATTTCCTGGGGAGTTTCCTTCTCAGTTCTACGAATATGTCACGGTAGGTAACCAACAGAAAATTTTTGTTGTCTGCGCAAGAAAGCGATGTAGACCGGACTTGAGGGGCCAAACCAGAGTGTCATGCATCGCTCCAAAAGTGGGGCCATAATGACGTCATGCACACGAGTCAATGAAAGACATCCAACGTCCAATATTATGCTCAAATAATTGTAAAATGGCCGACCCAGTGGTGGAACTGCTGCGCCATTTGCGCCAAACTGCACCAGATAGAAAACCCTGCTACATGCAGCTCCAAAGGTTGCATCTGAGCACAATTTGCGCCATGTCTGCGCCAAAAGGGAGCTGTTCTCAAAAAGGAAACTGAAAGTGTCTGGCACGTGGCATTCTTGGCAATGCCACTGAAAATTAAGAAAGTACAGTTGTTGTTTTTTCGGATGCCTAAGTACTGTGTGCGAAGAGTAGGGCTCCGCGAATATTCCAATTATCAAATAATAGTTTCAAGTTGTACGCCATTTGATATTCGATTCAAAATTAACTGTAATATTCATACTTTTCGAAGTGTTGATCGCGGTGGGTTAGCACCCTTGAGTGCGCTTCTCCTCAGGCACCGATGCACTGCGGAGAAGCAATGCCCGCGGAACTGACACCGCAATCTTGCGACTCGCTTCGCCGCAGCGCAGCCGTGCACTTAGGCGAAAAACACAGCTTCAAAGTGGTATAACGCACGCGCGCCTGGTGTAATAAAAAAACAAACAAAAATAATGTGGTTGCTGACATTTATATTGCAGTAAAATCTTCAAAATTTAGCTATGGCTTTTATGCAATGGTGTATGTTATGCAGCGATGTTTTCGCAACCTGTGTTCATTACTTGTGCTTGTTTTAATTCAGAATTGAAGAAAATATTTTTATATAGCAAGATTTATAAATCCCCTCAATTAGGTATAGTGGGGCTTCCTTATAGGTTTCATTTTATGTCAAATCTGTCATTTATTTGCCATCCCAACGTAGGCATTGAACAGTCTGAGGCCACAGTCTATAGCTAGAATAAATTTAACAGATCTCATAAGTGGGCAATTAGAAGCTTGGGAACAACCTTTCCGAATTCAACTGAATTTTTGTTTAAGCATGGTGTAACAATAGTGAAAGGCATGGAGAAAGGCGCGGCAACTATTCAATATTCAATTAAAAAATATTCGGCCAAAACCACCGTAAAATCCCGAGAGATGCCTCACCCCCGAAAGATAACCCACCCCTTCTTTTGGCTTGATTTGCTATTTTCTTTAAAACATTGAAATATAGCCCACTCCTAGTAATCGCTGTGTTCAGATCGATGATGACCTTGGCATACAGGCGTCTAGTTAGCTATGGCGGGATATAAGCGAACATTGCTGATTGGGAAGTACAGTTATCTTTGCTTCAAAGCCCCTCGCCGCAAAAACAAGTTTGACAGAGACACGTGATCTAAAAGCAGCATTTTTTCAACTTTTCTTGATTGCACACCGACAGTTAGCCCACTCTTTATATTCACCCAATTCTCTTTCGATTTTAGGTGGGCTATCTCTCTGGATTTTACGGTGTTCACTTTGAATTTGCTTCGAACTCAAAATCCATTATTTTCACATGCCTAACGAAAAGTTATCGGTTTTTGAGCGAACGGTGCTTACATCGATCACATGAATAGGTATGCACTACTCGTTGTGATCAGTTCAAGTAGCTATGTGCTCTGCTTAGCTGCTCTAAGAAAAGTAGCGGGTTAAATAAGAGCGAGGGCAGCTTGAGACACGTTCAACACAAGTGTCTGTTTGATGTCGAACTCACGATAATTACCTCACCGTGATACAAACCCTACAAAGTAGCCTAAAATATCTTTTTTACATCAAACACAAACTGAAGACGTCATCGGTACTCCTAATAGGTTAACTGAGATGTCTGGAAAATTACCGGCATATGTTTAATAAATAAATAAATATCCGTAGTGACTAGGTCCCCCGTACATATGACACCTTAAATATCCTCCCAACACTCAAACAGCTGCAGTTTTGTCCACAGGCTAACTTTAAAAGAGATTGTATAAAACTTTTTGACACGAAAGCTCCAAATTGTCTGCTCCAAAAGTGGGAATCTCTGCTCCAAAACCCGCTGTTCCCTGCTACAAGAGCTGGTCCAAATCACCACTTGTCAGTTCCACCGCTGCCAACCTCACTGAGCTGTAGTGTTGCCTATTTCGCTGCAGTCGGCTTTTAGGTTTCGAGCCGTACGCCGACACCTTATGTTGTTTGTGCTACTGTATGGCGTGTAACACGGGAGAGTTTGTGGGAGTTGTTTGCAACTTCAATCACTCGAGCCGCATCTCAAAAGGATTGTCAAATGACGAGCCGCGAATATGCTCTCGCTTTGCCCGGAAAATTGCTGACCTGCTCGCAAAAAAGGACAAGGCTGTAAATCTAAGCGAAATGAATCACCTTTGCATACTTGAGGAGTGGCATGTGAAGTGATTTCTGAGGAAGATTGCGATAAAAGAAAACTAACCGAAAACTCACGACCATAAAGCTGGTCAAGGGAGAACTACTACAACTCCCTAGGACTACAACGGATGTGCTGATAGTCGATAGGTCACGCACGTGCGTCCCCCCATGCTACTGATTTCACGAAGTTCTGGGTTCGAATCTTGCTGGAATCATAATTTTTTTATTACTTCACTTTATGTTTTATTATAATCCTAACCCAGAATCAGGTTCCACAACTAATGCGAGCAGCGGAGGGACGAGCAGCATGGTTACGATCGTTACAATGGTTACCAAATGACAGAAGACCCGCATGTGTTTGAAACCGAAACTATATTGCAACCACATGATGTAGTAGCATTGTATAGACTATAATACGTGATGTAGTAGCACCGTATAGACTAATACAAGAACAGCAATAAATAACTCAATGTTTTTATCGCTCCCAATTTATTATTTGAAGATTAAAATAGTTTAACATCTGTTCAACATTTTACATAGCTACCACAACGTTTTGTTGCTCATGCTGCCGTAGGGAGTCACACAATCGTTTCAGACAGTCCAAAAAACACGATTTTTAAACACTAAACACAATTTACAAAATGCAGATGCAATATTGTTCCGTAATATTTAAGAATCAACGTCTTGTGGTTTAATAAAAATAAGGCAAGTAGGATCCAACAGGTATGTTTTCTTTTCATAAACCTTTTAAATAACATTTCTCCCCCTACTGATGCAGTATCTCGATTGAACGAGTCGCCAGAGAAGGTCGGAGTAACGAGCGAAGAATACAGACTTCTCCAAGGCGGCGCCGAGCCGTCCAAAAGTGAAAAGGCGACGTCGTCGAAGTAAACTCCCCTTCGGTCACGAGGTGGGAGTCGGTTAATGTCGTTGCCGTTCGCACAACGCGCAACCCGAAGGAGAGCGCCGATTCGGCGGCCACACGGTGCCGACCCATGCAAGAGGGAGGGAGCACTTGCCCCCTTGGCGAGTAGCTCCTTCTCCATCTGCTCCTGGTGCTGCGACTCCAGCACGTAGACCAGCAGCTCGTCGTACGCCTGCAGCGCTTCCTTGGGGTCCTGCAGCACACGAACAACCCTATCGGCGACGGGTCAAAGGGAGGGGGGCGCGGCGGAAGCCGAGAGTCTACTCAAGCGCCCCAAATCCTAGACTTCTGGACACATCTCGAAGGATGGCCCGTTTGCCCAGTGAGGGCTCTCGGCCATAAGTACAGGTGGAGTTGTTAAATGAGCAGCGTTTTGTTTCCCGACTCCCTCGAGGGCGCCACAATTTTGTTGCCTGGTGCACAGCGGGAGTGATAGTTACGATTAAAAAACGACACTTCCCGAGCGTTTTCGGTCGAGATGCTTACGAGGGTTCGGTAATCTCGTGGACAACTTTCTGTGCCATTTCGGAAAAAGTGAAGAGAGCGCGTGCGCAGCTTCGGTGTGCGGTCAAGGTGCACAAGCACATCTGGGCCCATAATAACTGCATGGCCACAGAAAGTTGTCCACGAGTATAGCAAAGTCGCAATTCGTACGTAGACGAAAGCGAAATCATCGACTACTGCGTAATGGCAGCGTCGTAATGCGGCAACTGTGGTAGCATTCACACCTTGCCAAGAGTGATCGCTGGCCGACTCGGCTACTGCACACCAGCTCGAAGCACGTGGAGCAACAGCTCGCGCTGCAGAACCCAGCGATCCTGGGTTCAATCACCACCCCTGCCCATTTTGATCTGGGTGAGCATCGTACGGTCGTGTCTTACTACTGCGTGATGCACGTTAAAGGCCCCAGGCTAACGGTTGTCCTGCACTGGCTAAATTTCTCCTCTACAGCTGGGAGACAAGTCGCCCATTAAAGCAGACTAAGTTCTAGGCTGTATAAACATACCGTAATATCCCGAGTCATCGCCCACCCCTTCAAATACCCCAATGCGGACTTTGCGATTCGTGAACACTCATCCTACCCGAATGACGCGGCCGCGGACCTTACAGTTGGAGGACTTCTGTGACAAAGTACGACAAAGGAGGGAAAGACACTCCTCTTTGTTTACACATTTCCTCCGCGAGCGACCCCAAAGTCATAGTGTATCCGTGCGAAAAGAAAAACGATAGAGATTACAAAATAAAAATATTTCTTGCTTACAAAAAAAATGTCTCAACAAAAAAAAAAGTCAGAAAGATAACATAAGCAGTAACCCATTCAGAGATCGCGAGGTAAGCGAAAGCTCCATATCCTGAAAAGTAACCGCGGAGTGTAAGGTCAAAGTCTGTCTCCGCCGATGTAAGGTCGCCGCGAACCCACTCCTTCTCCCGGCACGTCGCGACCGCAGTTGTACATTGTTTAAGACAAAGCCAACGGGTAAATAAAGCTTTGCTGGAACGCCATACACCAGTGGTCTCAAACTCATTTGAGCGTGGGGGCCACATAGCCGTCACTGGGAAGCCCGGGGGCCAACATTAGACGGGGGGGGGGGGAGGCTGGCTTAAGAGATTTAAAAGAGAAGAGACCACACGCTCTATGATTTTTTAAACTCCATTTTGTCAGTGAGATTTTTAGATTTCATTTGTTTATATGACTACTTTGGGCCCTGACCTGATGTGATAACAAGAAATAAAATGACACTGCCCCGCAAACGTGTTGGCATTTTTAATAGAACAAGAGAACAAGTACATTGTCG
The DNA here is from genome assembly GCA_013358835.2 of Ixodes persulcatus. Lineage (NCBI taxonomy): Eukaryota > Metazoa > Arthropoda > Arachnida > Ixodida > Ixodidae > Ixodes > Ixodes persulcatus. The sequence goes on along the minus strand of JABSTQ010011060.1, from coordinate 549,048 downwards.
TTCCCGTTGCTCAATTCACTCAGGAATTAACCAAGCTCAACATGTCTCTAAAAATTAATAAGTTATTTGACATTTCTTGCTTTCCCGACGATTTCTATTACAATACCCATACTTGTCTTATATGGTAATTTTTTTTTCTAAGGCGAGAATTTTGAGCATGTAGCTTTATCTTTGGCAGTTGCTCCTGCTGATCGAGAGTTCGCCCAGCCGAGATGCGTCCTTCAACAAAGCGCTCGCGCTTGCAGCCTAGTAGCGGAATTGCTGGACATTACAAAAAGCTCGGAAGCACAAAATAAAGCGCAGATAAGTAAAAACTATGTGAATATGTTAAAAGAGCGGAGCGACCTTTTGAGCAAGAAGGAATCGGCGAGATGAGATCACAATGGCGCATATCATTTCTAGCGCTCGAGACTTGGGAACCGGGACCCATAGCCGGTTGCCTGCGGGCCGCATCTCAGTGAGTCGCGGGCCGCATGCGGCCCGCAGGCCGCGTGTTTGAGACCCCTGCCATACACAGACGTTTGTAGAGCATCCCAGTTGGAGCTCTATGTTTGTGGCGCCGTCCACGCCACACAGCAATGCCGCCTTCACCCGCGCTGATAGCCCGCCTTGCATAAACGCACGCATGTACGCACCAAACAAGAAAGTTGCGCAACAGCTTGCGATTGACAAGGCGCTTGACTTGGCCCAATGCCAAAGTATTTGCCAACGCGATTGCCAGCTTTCCCGCTTTCCCGCTCGCTCGTTGCGCCTGGCTGATTTTTTTATTGGCCGTGTCTACAGTGCCGTCCGACGGCACTCCAATGGCGCCTACAAGTGCCGTCTGAAAGAGTGTCGGACGGCGCGTAGATCACTAGGAAGCTCGTTAACTTACCCCCCTGCCTGCGTTCACGGCTACTAATTACAAAATGCGGCTACTAATTACAAAACTATTGACCCATTTGGCCCCGTCGTACACGCCGTTTCGCGGTGTCCAAAACCAAGCCCCGCTGTACCCCATGCACCTCCAAAAACAAAGTCCCATACCATTTCGTTCAGCAAAATTTTGGCGACAACATTAGGTTTTTCCTGTGTTAATCGGTGAAAAAAATAAATGTAAATATTGCCAAATGCGTCGCCAAAATAAAATGTTTGAGAATACAAAAACAAAAAAGCAAGCCCGCACTGGGGATCCCAGGACCGCTTGCTTATGAGACAGACATCTTACCACTAAGCTACACTCCACTTCGAAAAACTCGTTTTGCGAACTCGTTTTATACGAGACTTCCGGACGGCACTTGAACGCGTGAGTGGAGTACCGTCGGACGGCACTTGAACGCTCTGCAAGACTGCCGTCGGACGGTACTCTAGACACTAAGTTTTTTTATTTTCTTGTGGACTTTTTTTTTTTTTTTTTTTTTACCAATGACGAAAACATAGCGATGACGCACTTTCACGGAGCAAACGTTCACGCTGTATGCAGATCGGCGGTGTTCATAGCGTGTATGCAAGCAACAGACTTTGCAATAGTAAAACATTCTTTCATGATCATTTTTTGTATAAAACAATAAAACTAATTAGAGTTTTGAGTTTAATGTACCTCTTGTGCAGCCGCGCTAGATACGCACAGAAACAAGGGTGGTTTCTATCCGCTTTTTTCAACTTTTTGTGCTCACCCACCGAGACATGGCCGACCCCACTTTTTCATGTATTTCAGGCGGCAGGGGGTAAGCGATGACTCAGGATATTACGGTACAACGCCCCAATTTTTTTTTTACGCCTTGCCACGCTTGGTTTGCAAAGCGCGTGCGCCACTTTGTGACACAGCCGGTACAGACCGCTCGACGATCGGGTGTTCCCCATCGTAAGGATCACGATTGTACATCCGAGTAGCTTGCCGAAGCAATTTTGCACACTTCTCAAGTTTGCTCCATTTAGCCCACACCATACAGGATGTTGTCGAGCACTATTCGGCCGTAAAAAAAGTCGTAGAAATAGGCTAACGAATGGAGTGCAATGAAACTTTGTACAAATGTGTCTTTACGTGATGCAATTATTATACTCAAATTTCGTAAGAGTAGGCTTCTGGGAAAAAAATGCGAGAAAAGAAAAACGTGCCATTCCTGTGCACTGGGAGAAAAAACGTAAACAAGCTCACGGATGGTGCCACATATGCTCGATTTGCTCTGAAGTGTTTGTCTCAAAGAAGAGTTCAACTTTATGTCCTGCATGGTCCGAAAGCAGTAGCACCAACTAGACGGTTTGGTTCCGATCTTCTTCCAGAACACAGAAATAACATGTTTTTCTTTTCTCGCAATTTTTTCCAGAAGCCTGCACGCAAAATTTGAGTATAATAAATGCACCTTGGTGTGAGGTTCCACTGCATTCTGTTCATTGGCTTGCTTCTACGGCTGAACAGCTCTCGAGAACACCTAACAGTTTGAGAGCTCGGGGCGGCCCACGGGGACTGAAGAGTGCGCGAGGCGTGTCTTGGGACACCCACCCTGCCGGTGCGGAGCATCAGCGCACCGACGATCCGGCTGCCAGCGCTGATGAGCCAGTGCCGGATGCCCTCCTGCTCCGTCAGGTGCTGCACAAAGGAAGCCACACCTGCGCATCCTCAAGGCGCTCCTTTCGTCCGTCGACTTTGTTGGCGACGTTGGGGTCGTTTAATGAAAGACAGAATGACCGGCTTCGGAGAAAACCATTCACATACTCGCCCGTTCCCCTGACCTGGCCCTGTCTACCCTCTTCTTCAACACGGTCCAATGGGAAAAACAAAGACACATTTTTTGACCCACATAAATAGACTATGCGTAACGGAAAGCTGAAGCTCCCCAAAAATGCGACGCTAGCAGTGGTGATAGAATGCGAAAGTTTGAGAACATGACGTCACCTGGTTCGAAACATAAAACAGAAAAGCCAACTTTCCTTACGAGGCAGTGGCCACCTAGGCTGAATATTCATCGCACAAAAAAATGGCCTCGCACAAAAAAATGGCCTCAACTGGGATTTGTAAGAGACTGGTGCATCTCAGGACGTGATGCTCACCTGAAATGCGAGCCGCACACAGTGCACCTTGATTAGGTACTCGTTTTCCGTTCTGCAGCACAGCATCTCCAACCTGCACAGAAACATTAAAGAAAAGGACGGGCGTAATCGCCTTTGCTTTCCACCAAAGAAACAAGCGACACTCTTTCTGGATGCCCCGACCATTTCATAGCCGCCTTAGGACAACTGACAGTTAAGAGTTGCTTCAATGAAGGAAGAAATGCCTCAGGACAATAACATTGAGTGCTAAAACAATGCATACACGAAGAAAACTTTAAACATGAGCAGTCCTGTGCAAATTTACAGTACAGTTGCAGCGATAGCTGCGACACCTCATTAGACTTTAATGCATCCTTTTGTATCTTGCTCCTTACAGGCCATTGCCAATGGTTCTGCACTGTGACATCACACGATGGCATGACACCATGTGACATTGTGACATCACGCGATGATGTGACGTCATGCGACACTGTGACACCATGTGATGGCATGATGCCATGTGACACTGTGACATCACGCTATGGCATTACGCCATGTGACATCACATGATGGTGTGACACCATGTGACATCACGCAATGGCATGACACTATGTGACATTGTGACACCATGCAATGGCATGACACCATGTGATATCATGCAATGGCATGATGCCATGTGACATTGTGACGTCACGTGGCACATCAATGTCACGTGACACCGTGACGTCACACAACATTATGACGTCACGTGACCCTGTGACATCATGGTGTAGCAATGATATTGACGACGGACGCTTTACAACGAACTAGTACACCATTTCAAGGAAGTGGGAAGAGCTCATAACAGCTATCAATGTAAAATCTTTGTGGCACAGGCCACAGATGGCACATACCAGAAAACAGATAGCAACATGAAAGGCACACTCCATAGCAAGTCTCACTACAATCGGTGACCAGTTAAGAATTCGGTAGATGCTCAGTCTCCAGTGCTGGCACTGTGACTTCAACACTTTGTCATGTGTGCAGTCAAAGCTTGGCAGAAGGCAACTAGCGCGTGCTGGAGGCGCAGCTTGTGCTAAATTCTTACCCTGTCTCGGGCCGTAGCTTTTCCAGCAATAAAACAAGATGAACTTAGAATGCCTGCCTATTACACTCGTACAAAACTTGATCAAATTGGTAGTCTGGAACATTCTGCGACTTTAATGCAGAATCACCAAACGAGATAGCTTTGGAAGGGTCTCACGACAAATCCCACGAGCATATTCAAGAGGGCGATTATTTGTGCCACAAATTTTCTGAGGTTTAATCGAAATGTAGGCCACTTTCAGCTTCCAAGGTAAGCTCTGCCACAATGTGAAGAATCACCCATATGGGGCCAGGAAGAGCCACTCGTAGAGCTACGCTTGAGGGAGAGAACAAGTCAAAACACAAATATTTTGCAAAAATTGTGATTTCGGGTTTTAGAATGACAGGGTACTCATGCTCACCGAGGTTTTTATTTGAACATGAACTAGCATAAGAGCCTAGCTACCCAGACCACAATTTCCGGCTCGAAATTCGTTTTCTTTCTGCCTAAAAACAGCAAGTCGAGAATTGGCCGTTTTCAGTTGCCCTCACTCTTTTTTCCATGGTCACGTGGCGTTCAAACTATGTGTACCAAATGTATTCAAAATCGTGGGTCATCTAAGGCACACATTCAATATTAAAAATAGAAAAGAATATGAACCTATGTTTTTGTGACCACCAAAAAACTGCAAATACATTAAACAAAATGTTGCACAAATTACAGGAAGTACATGTACTATCATTCTCAATACGGCGACGTACTGCGGGCTAGATGACGCGATGGCGGCGCATGACGGACCAATGCTGCAACGAAGTGGGGCCGCTACTTTGGAGCTGTCGTACGTGGCATTGGCCAATCGATCTTCAAATGCAGAACATCGAGTAGATGAGATATAAATGCGAACCAATCACACGAAAAATGGTGCACACAAATTTGCCGTCACATCGTCGTCGTCTGCTTCACACGCCGGAGAAGCGAAGAAAAGAAAAAACACGGTCGGGTGTAGCCAAGTGACTCCCAGCCATGAGCTTCTGGGCTCATGTTTCGTTTTTGGTTTCGAGCAGTTGAGTTCTTTTTGGCGTTATTAAAGATATATGTGACTCTGCAGCAAAGTGTTTATTGGGTAGTCTCCCAACACCATATTAAATCGCCTAGAAAAAAAAAAGAAAGAAAGACTTTTACAATTTTTTGTAATGCCGTATTAGAGCGCAGCTCTTGAAGGGAGAGTACAGAGGGGAGGGTCACGTGACGTCAGACGTGACGTCACGAAGGTAAAATTTTCCAGCTAATTTTGGTGAGGAATTTTTCCGCTAAATATAGCGGGGAAATTTTTCCGTTATATTTAGCAAAAAATTGTCCCGCTAAATTTAGCGGAAAAATTGCCCCGCCAAATTTAGCGGGAAACTTTCTCAGCTAATTTTAAAGGGGCGATGCAACGATTTTGTATTTTGCGCAAATACCGCTTAAAATGGATTCCTGACGTTAATGACCAGTGAAATACCCGTTTGTTTTTCACCACACGCAATCGAAGTCGCAGAAAAAAAATAAAGAAAAACGAGCATAGTTCACCCCCTCAACTCGCAGCCAGAACAAGCGGCCACGTGATCTGGAGCCGATTATATGCCGCCAATGTTGATCATAGCCACGCGCTGGGGTTGGCAAGGCACAGGACACGCGCTGAGTTCCAGACATTGTTATGGTTCGGCTGTTGTCGTCATTGCAGCGATTGGACACAGGACACTACCCGAATGCTTCTCGAGCTATCGATTATCACGAGCCCAAATCGAGTGTCCACGCCATGCTCAGGTCCAATCTATGAGCCGCATTCAAATATCGTCACTGGGCGGTACTGCTACCGCCCAGCTACGTCATCAGGTTTTGCGAAGGAGAGATTGAATGAAAACACTCGGTTTTGTCCTCGAAATTACAGCGCAACAAAGGAGTTTCTTGGTCAGTGGCGTTGCGTGCGAGTATCCTTGAGTCCCACTAGTGCCAGTAAGGTTGTGTAAAGTGAAAAACATTCCAATTGAATATCGTTGCACCGCCCCTTTAACAGAAAACTTTTCCCGGGTTGAGTGCGTCCCGTGTGACTTCACGAGGGTAAGATTTTCTCGCTAAATTTACTGGGGAAAGTTTTTCACTAAATTCAGCGGGGAACATTTTCCACTAAATATAGCAGAGAAATTTTCACACTAAATTTAGGGAAAAAATTTCCCCGCTAAATTTAGCGGAAAAATTTCCCTGCTAAATTTAGCAGAAAAAGTTTTCCGCTAAATTTAGGAGAAATATTTGCCACCAAATTTAGAGAGAAAATTTTGCTCCGACGTCATTATGGGAAATGTCCCATAATGCAACACGCGGTTACGCCGATGGCGACGCCACTCAGGCCGTAAACAAGTGCCTAAGAGCTGTGCTCTAAAATATTTTTAGAGAGTGTCAGTGTCTTTTTAAATCTTCATACTTTATGCATCAAAAAATAAAGACTGAATATGGTAGCGAAATTAGTCAAATTCGTATTTGAAGACCTCCCGGCGGCGTATTTCTGATCGCCTAAACGCCCAACACGGCGAGAGGAAAAAAAAGGGAGAGGAGGACACCCTAGCAACGGCGCTCACGCCGAATTGGCTGCTTGCCAATGCGCGGGAACTTGGATTTCGGATTCGGACGGCACGTGTATCACTAGGGAGCTCGTTAACACACCCCCCTGCCCGCGTTCACGCCGCGTTGTGGTGACAGCTTGCGGCTGCTAATTTAAAAAATATTAACCCTCTTGGCCCCCTTTACACGCCGCTTCGCAGCGTCCAGCCGGCAACCCAAGCCCTGCTCTCCCCCGTGCACCTCAGGAAAGGGAGTCCCATACCATTTAATTGAGCAAAGTTTCGTTGACAACATTATTTTTTTTCAGAGTTAATAAAAAAAAATGTCGTAAATATTGCCAAATACCTAAAAAAAATAAAATGTTAGAGAGAAAAAAATATAAAAAAGTAAGCCCACACAGGGGATCGAACCAGGCAGACGCATTACCACTTAGCTAGGCTACCGCTTCAGAAACTCGTTTTAACTGCTGCCTATGTTGACGGCGGCAGCATCTCCACGAGCCAGCCAATCTGGCGTGAGCGTCGTTGCTAGGGGCGTCCTATCACTGTAGGCTGTCCTTCTTTCCCTCTTTTTTTTCCTCGCCCCCGTTGGGGGTCCAGGCAATCGGATACACGCTTCCCGGCACCCTAGAAATGCCTAAGTATCAGCCATGTTGATGTACGCAGTTCTTCAAATTGTGACGTCACCTGCCATCACATTATTTTTGAGAAGTAGGCCTAGCCATCTCCTCTCCGCTGATATCTTTTGTAGCTTCAATTTTTCACGTAAATTATAACAAAATTATTTGCCGTGTATGCATTTATGGCAATACTCTGATATGCTTTTTTTTTTTTTTGCAATTTTGAGGCATCTTTACAGTTTGTGCACAATAATGTTTGTTCTTAATATTGTCCTACGACAACCAAATATGCCATGCATAAGCTTGACGATATGTAGAATGCAACTATCATGTTTTAATAAGAGTATAATTTTTATAAACTTTTAAAAACTTTTGTCAGCCCTTTGAAAGAAAATGTTCTCGTACACATTATTTTTGTTGTTCACTGCACACAGCGCTTTAAAAGGAGTGAATTAGCTTACTTTACTAGGCTCTTTTAAGTGTATTGCCAGACCCCACGTGCACGCAAGAACATAAGTTTTTTCCCCCGTGCATTGCATCCAGAACAAACTATATCAAAACCAACACCAGATTTACAAAAAGGAGATCAATCACTATAAACTGCGAAAATTTCATTAGGTAAGTTATTGCACATATTAAAAAAAAGGTTTCCCCTGGCGCATGTCCCCTTAAAAGTAATGACACTTCAGCCATCCCGTTGCTTAAAATCATTGTTGCCAGTTATCCTAACCTTTGTCTGAAATCACAGGAGACTCCATTCAATCCTCCAGAAATCTCAAAACAGTCCACAACCAAGCAGAGTGATGTCGCCCGAGCTTCCCAACACCATATGCAAAGCTCAGGAACCAAAATTGACGCAGCTTTGTTCATTCGACCAAATGCAATGAAATGCAGTAACCTTACAGGAACATCGTTAGTGAAAACAATTAAGAAAGGAAACAGTACGGTGATGAAATGGTTGCAATATGCCGTACACACATCAAGGACAGTGTCTGGGATGACGTCGAGAACGTCAAGAACGATGTCTAGGATGACCTCTGAACGATTTCAAGGAAGGCATATAGGACAGCGGCTAGGACGACATCAAGGATGGTGTCCTAGAGGACGACGTCAAGACCGTCTAAGACATCAAGGATGATGTCAAAGACGAAGTCCTAGAGGACAACATCAAGAATGATGTCTAGAACGACCTCAAGGACGATATCTAAGACGTCAAAGACGACACCGAGGACGACGTCAAGAACGACCTCAAGGACATCATAGAGGACAATGTCAAAGACGACGTCTAGGACAACTGCAAGGACAATCTCTAGGACGACATCAGGTCATGTCAGTTTCAGCTACCGGCGCTTACACGAACGGAGCTTACGCAACCAGCACTTATGCGACCAGCACTTACGAGCTCGTGCGACTGGAGCTTACGCTTCAGCCACGAGCGTTATGTGAGCTCGATTACATGACCTTGAGCGTGGTTGGGCCTATAAAGCTACCGCTTTAACACGGCAGTGCCCACAACCCCATCGGGGAATGTAGTGTCGCATCTCTAAGAGGTTTTGTGGCTCTAGGGCCAGGGGGGGCACCTGTACGTCCGGCACGGGATGGCGTTCCTCTCGAGCAGCTCCAGAGCAGACATGTAGAGCTGGCACTCCTCCAGTGCCATGGGGGACTGCTCCACATCCGACAGGGTGGCCACCTGGGCATACAACCGGGTACCGTTTCACAACCCTTGGGTTTCCTTTCATGGCACAGCCGCAACCATGGCAAGCCAGAAAGCCGGCCGAGAAAGTCAGAGAGCAGGCTAAAACGCCGAGCTATGCTAGCGCCCGATTCGGAGTGGTCGCGGATCGTCTACGTCCTCCGGAGAAAGCTTGGCAGACGAGAGGCGCGTCGCCGAATAACGAGGTCGTGAGAGATTGTTCCTGCTCATGAAAGAAAGGCGGCCAAGCGGATACGACGGCTTTGTTCCAAACTTGGGTGAACTATTTGCGGGGGGAGATGTGCCATTAACCCATCGGTGCGCCCTTTCTTTTTAGAAGGTCTTCGTGGACCGGCATGAAATGATCTCGTGAAAACGGTCTCGACAACTAGCGTTGCACCGTTCGGAACAGATTTCTCGAAGAAGTGACATTAATTGTCAAAACACAAGCTCCGTCGGTTGCACGTTTCTAGTTCAGCTGCCAGCACAGGTTGAGAGTCGGTGGCAGGGATGTCCTTACTGTCGATGGACTATATAATAGAAACTAGGCAATACCACAATATCCCAGAACTAGGATTCTATGTTTTCGGAGTTTATTTTTTGTGAAATTCTGAGGGTATTTTTCTGAGTGTATTTTTCGCCAAAAATTCCGAGTTTGTCGGTGTTTAGGGCATTTCTTTTTTAGATTCCTAATTCTCCAAGATTCGGATATTAATTTTATGTTTCCAATTTTTCAGAATAAAAAATAAATAACATCCAGACACAAACATACCCCAAATTCATAAGTACTCACCTGTATTGAATGATATTTCGGCAGCTGCATTTGGCATTGGCGGCCTTGCCAACTGACAATACTCAATGTCCCACGACAAACATTACAAAGAAGTGTTGCATAAATTAAAGTCAATACTTTGAAATAACTACCGTAAAATACCGAGCAAGCACCCACTAAAAATTTGAAGATAATTGCGAAAAAATGGGGGATGGGTGCTTCTCTGGTCATCAATTTTACGTATACTAAAAGTACTGTGCACATTTTCTCAGAGTTTACAAATCTGGGAATGGGCGGTTAGTGTGGATAGGGTGGATGCGTGGTATTCTTCGATAAACACCTGGATGTAGTCGATGAGAAGTGTAAAACCTCCAGCTGCCCTGCCACCTCCTACGAGTTCTACGGGTCCATGGGCCATGGCTTTCACTGTTACGAAAGCACAGCCCATCGTCCCTCTAAGAAGCACAAATAGTATGCTCCAAACTGAAAACCGGAATAGTGACTTTTGTGGTGACCCAGACGTACAATCTCCCATTGTTCTCAACAAACCTTGACAAGATAAACGGTAAGCCCCCTTATGTCAATACTCTGAGATTTCAAAGGAAACTGAGGTGGCTTTTCCTCAGGACCACAGACCCTATGCTCTTACGAAATTTCAAACACCGTAGTTGTTTTTCTACTTTGAGTTGCGATTTTGAATTTTGGAATTTTTCGGATAAATCCGAATCAACGAAAACTTGACCGCCGAGTGTTTTACGAAGAATTTTAGATTTATCCAGAAACACGGAGCCCTACTCATAAGATAGCCCACCGAAAATTGAGAGCAAAGCCGGTGAAAATAAGGAGTGGAATACCTGTTGGTGTGCGATCGAGAAAAGTTGAAAAATGCCATTTTTAAATCATGTGACCTGCCAAACTGAACCAAAGATGACTGTCCTTCCCAGGCAGCAATGTCCGCTTATTTCCTGCCGCAACCAACTAACCTTATTTCCAGAGGGCACCATTGGCCGGGAAACGGCGATTACTAGAAATAAGCTATCTATCGGCAATTTTGAAAAAGAAAAAAATTGAATGATGCCAGAAACACGGGTGAGCTCTCTGTCGGAGGTCTCTCGGGACATTACGCAACTAACAGCCAAACGTGCATCCTGGGGCCAACGAACGCCCAGTTCTACGTCTGGTTTTCTCATTGCCGTCATGGATAATAAAGAGGAAAAGAAAAGAATGTGTTGCTTTTAGAGTAACCATGGCAGTTAAAATGTGTCATCTGCAGTTGCACGGCAACACGGTCCCTTAAAGGCCGACCTAGAGAACCATCCTCTGCCGCGCAGAGAACACTTTCCCAGCATCCTTGTTTCCCATTCCCCCTCCCTCTCTTTTCACCTCTTCTCCCAAAAGACGAAATTCGGGGGTCACTGATGCAGCAGCGTCGGGGGCCATAGTGTGACAGGAACACGAAGCCTGCGTACAAGGCACCTAAATGTTTAACGAATGGCTAAAACCGTGAAGCGAGCCGTGCAAAGGAAAATGCTTATATCACTGATATAATATAATAGCAGACGTCTAAGTGTGCATCCACACAAAGATTTTCTCAAACTTACAATATGTTTGCATATTTAGAGGACATTATTATCCTGATAACCATGTCTTGAGCCTAAGAAGTTTCTTGACGCAAATCCGGAGAAGAACCGGAACCTGCAGCGCGTCAGCCGAACAAAGTACCGCCTGCAAGTTGAATGTTATCAAGTATAAAGTCACTGCAGTCTAAGATCACTTCCAATAAGTTCAAAATAAAGTTGCTCTCTCCAAGAGGGGAGGGATAGACAGGAAAAAATTCCTCTATGGCAGAAAATCCCCCGGCCCAGTTGTTGTACCGAGAGTTGCCGTCGGTAGTGTCCAAAATGCTTACCCCGAGATATACAGGCCCGACCGGTTCACACCGTCAATTAGATTGAGGATATGTGCGTCATCCGTCATGTAAGACTGTAAGGGAGCTACACATTTTGTCACGTGGCCTACAAATTGTGAAATTTAATTGGTCGGGTACCTGTGCCTAAAATTACAAATATTGTGCTAAGATAAATGTTCTCTCTCTTTTTTTTTTTTTTTGGGGGGGGGGGGGGAGTGTTATTTCATGACATACACATCCTATCCAGGCATTTTAATTAAATGTTTTTTTTGACGCTTCACGCCTCTTTTATTCAGATTAATGCCGGCGCCGCTGGAACCGTCCGCACCTTTTGCAGTCGGGGTAAAGGTCTGGTTCACACTTCCGACTGCTTACGATCAAGCACCGAGACCTCCTATGATCTCTCACGACGAAAGAACACACCGGCATCATCTATCAAATAGCCGTGGAACACTTGTGATTTCTGTATGTTTCCAATTTTGCTCACGCATTGTTCTTTCTTTACTGGCTCGGAAATCTTTTGACAAAGTTAAAACGACCATATTTCATAAATAATATATGCAAGTACCGCAAAACCTATGCTGCAATGAAATGCATTTCCAGGGACGCTTTCGTGGCCACGTCTCACGGGCGTTCTAGGTGGCAGTAGAGTGCGGTCTAATGGCAGAGGATGCCGTACGCTGCTGCGTGTCTGCCCGCACGACTGGCAGACAGTGTCAGACGGCAGACTAGACGCATCGGACATCAGGACAGGGACACATTAGGCTTGCGAGCGTGTTCGGCCAAACAGCCAACTAATCCAGTAGTAATGGATGGGGCCATTGTCTTTGGGCGGGGCTTAGAGCAGGTCGTGAACTGTACCTAAATTGTATTTAGTGCCGTAAATATTGCAATAGATTCTTCATTGTGTAAATTGTCTTTTTTGCACAATGCACGTTTCATTTGAACCTTTTCAAAACCCTCCCAACGTGCCGACTCACATCGGAGACTCCCTCGGCCGACACGAAGCTGTCTGTGTCCTTGGTGCTGGGTGGCGCCTGAGATGCCTCTGCAGGAGCCAGCAGGGGAGCCGCCCCTCCAGCAGGGCCCGGCAGTGCGCCCGCAGCACCTGGGCCTCAGCAAGTAGGGTCCGCAGCCCGGCCTGATCCAGGAGGCCCTGTGCGGGAGCAGACGTCTTACACGGCCGGCCGCGGAGAAACGGGGAGTTGCCACATACTAAAGTTACTACATCAACTTGGTTGCGGAACTCCTGCAGAGAGGCAAACCCCTGACTACCCCCCAAGGCTGCCACCCGTTGTTTGAAGCACCATCCGGAGGCTGTGCCTCAAAACTTGCATATTTATGGAGCCAGTTGTGTTTACTGTAACAGCCATCTCCGTCACCATGGCACCTCAAATGACAAGAGGTGAACCAAGTTGGTTTATGATAAGAGGGATACAGTGATGTTTTGTTAGTATAAACACCTCCGTTCCCCCAAAAAAGTGTCCATAATGTGAGTTGTCCATAATAACGAGACAAAAATGAATGTAATTACCCAGTTCGTCCCCAAAAACATTTTCTATACAATGGTTGCTATATGCCCATCTCAACCTACCCGAGATTGGCTTTGACCAAATATCCCAAAGCTGCCTATTTTACGGCCCCGTCCAGAAAAGATGCCCCAATGCCGACTATGCAGACAACCCAAGGCGAAGGTTTACACGAGAGTGCAACTAGCACACGGAGCTCGTGCAGCAACCATGAGACTGCGTAGATTGCCACGGTAGCAAACGCAGGCTAGTGGCAATTGAGCTGGTGGACCCATCTCCAAATAAAAAATTACTAGCAGTTTGCTGTATTGAAACGTGCCCCGCAAGCATGGGCCCTGCGGAGAGAGTACCAACAATGCTTGCCAAGCAACAACTGTTTATTTTCAATTAAGTCGCAAGTGTGTGTACACAGCATAAGTTTGGCTATGCATGTTGCATCACCTGAAATACTATGCATCTAACAAGAAACAAAATGGAACAATTCGTAACAAAGTAATTCTGTACCGAGCGCAGCACCGCATGCTAGCAAAGTGAGAACAATGTGCAAGCACCAATTTTAGGAGCCCTTTCTCGCTTCTTACTATGCAAGAACAAGTATCCAGAAAAATAAAACGACTCTTGCTTCTTCATTTTCAGTGCTGCCACGAGATGTTTAGGATGTGCAATGAAAAGCTATGGACCTGCACTTGACTGGAAGCTGCAAAGCACGGCATGGCCGAGCCAGAAGCCGGGAAACCCAGAAAGCTAAAACATGGCTAAAGCTGGGCCGCTGGCTTGACAACAGGAACAGTTTTTACATGAGTAGCCAGTCGAAAACGCGGATTTAAAATGGCAAACAACCCGTTTGCAGATTGACAAGCTATCGTTGGAGCAGTTTTGGCAAATACTCTCCTTAAGCACAACAGGGCACGGGAAAATAAAAATTAATTAAAATGGTGCAACTGGCGCATTCAGACCACCACTGATGCTTATACGAGTTTCTTTCACTTCTGCCTGTCGAGACATTACGGCCGACCTATATTCGCATACTTAACTATTCTCGACAAATTCTCCGACAAGAGTTTGACCCGTGCTCCAAGTAAACGCGGTGGCTTCTAGACTAGTAACGAAACCCGTCCGGCACAGCAGACCGCGGCTGGGCCGCAAGGGCTGGCGCACTCACCGGAGACCTCTCCCTCTGCAGTGCCTGCAGGGAGTCCTCCCAGCATCCCACGGCCACTTCCAGGGACTCCAGACCTGGGTGCACAGACAACACTCACTCCACACCCTCCAAGGCACGAGTCTCCAAAGCACGTCGGCCAATCGCTCGACCAGAAAGCGGGCTTTCAAAATTTCCAAGCCCACCGCGCCGACCGAGAAGCACTGCCAAGGTACAGTGCCCAGAACACCAAGGTACAGTGCCCAGAACACGTCTTCGACTGCTATGTTTAGCGTCCTACATCGCCAAAGCATCGAAAGCGGACCCAAGTGGCAACCAATGGCATCACAGGAGCGGGGGTTGCGTTGTCCGATGTCACAATCCCTCCGGTCGGTTGCGGAAGTTCCGACAAAAAGTAGGGGCAAGTGCGGGTGTCGCTGTGGCCTCCAGGCTTCTGGTTGCCGAAGCCTCCGTGGACTATCAAGCTGGAAAGCAACCTGCAGCAGAGCACAGCGTCCGCCCCGTCCACCACCACCGCCGTGACACCGCCAGATTTGTGGCGACACTTCTACCACGTCGTCGGGCGGAAACCAAGAACCACATCTGAGGATGCAGCGGGCACACCAGTCGAAGATGCGTTCCAGCTTGACGAGATTGGCACAGTGGCAGGTGCCGCATCACAGGGACGTCAGGACTGACACGATAGCCGTGAGGTCACATTGGGAGTAGCATATTGGCTCTGTCTTATGACGACAGCCACCATCTCGAAATTCTCCTTGCGACTGTTTCTGCACGTTGCTCGCAACATTTTTTACATCACGTTGACAGCGTCAGCTAGTCGTACAAGCTGACGAAGCACCTGTGTAAGATAATTTTCCGACATATCGGGCAACGACATTGCCGACGCAGCTGAAGAACGAGCTTTAACTAGGATGACTATCGACACTGTGAAGTAAATATTTGTGCAAATTTCCTTTTTCTTGATCTGTTACAAAATGCATTCAATTCATATTCGAATATCCTTTTCGTTCTCGGCAAATAATCTAGTATAGGGGTCAACCCATGTTCGAGTAAATATAGTATGTGATGCCAGTATCATCTTTCATGCATTCCTTTCGTTTTGAGCCTCTGAGTGAAGATTGATAAGCTCATTCTTTGGAATGTTTGGTTTTCATGGTTGCCCCCGCTTCCCTAAAAGAAGAATTAACCATCAGAATTTTAAGCCCGTAGAGGAGGGGTTCTTAAACATTTGATCTCGAAGAACCTCCATCTGCTAAGTATGTGCAAAAAGTGAATTTTGAGTTCAAAGTGAATTCAAAGCAAATAGAAGTTCTGGTCGAATATTTTTGAGTTGAACATGAAATAGTTCCTCTAAGCCTTTCACTATGGCACCAGGCTTAAGCGAAAACCCTGCTGAACTCGTGAAGGTTGTACTCAAGCTTCCACTCACACAATTCTAAGCTAATTTTATTCTATCTATACTTATCGACTGTGGCCTCAGAAAGTCCAATGCAGCTACATTGGGATGGCAACTAAACAATGCATTTGACATACAATGAAACCTATAGGGATGCCCAGCTATACTAATTGAGGATTTATGAATATTCTTGCTTTAAGCAAATATATCTTTTTCCAGTCGCGAAGAATTAACGCAGGTTGTCGGGTATTTCTGCTTAACATACTCGTGCATAGTAGCCAAATTATTTTTGAAAATTTTTACTTTTCAAAATTAAGATATTAACATCCACAAAGTATATGTTTCTTATGAAACACACCAGGCGTGCGCGTGAACCATCCCGCTTGAAAGTGTGCTTAGCCTCCCAAGCACGCAGCGGCAATATTTGTACTTGTCAAAGTGTTGATTGTGGCGTCCTAACCCCATTGAGTGCACTTCTCGCCGAGCACTGGTGTTGCTTCTCCGCAGTGTACCGGTACTTGGTAAGAAGCGCACTCAACAGGGCTAACACGAGGCGTTCCACACCTCTAAAAATATGAATATCACAGTTCATGTTGAAGCGAATATCGAATAGCGTATTATTCTAACCTACTACTTGTAAATTCAAATATTCCACACAACCCTACTATCTCGCTTGACTGGAAGCCGAAAAATACCTTGTGGTCTCGGCACTGTCCAATAAAATGGCGGAAAAGACCACAGACCTTGTAAACAATGCACATACCAGGGAATGTTTGGCTCATAGATATTGTCACAAATGACAAGTGATCATAGTTTTGTTTAACCCGAGACTGGGGTATTTCGGAAAAGGGACGAGAAGAAAAGAGGCCACAAGGAGGCGACGTCTCAAACACAGCACAAGGAGGCGACGCTCAAACACAGCTGATGAGGCGGCAAATAACTGAGTAAACTAAATGTTTAATCGGGCGAACTTGTGCCCAAAATAAAGAAGGAAACAAAAGATAACAGTAGAGCGTCGCGGGCGTCGAAGTCTGCGAAACAGCAGAGTCGAACGCTGGGGCGAAACTGACTCCGGCTCGCCACGCGGAGCCCCTTATGTACACGCGTGGGGTTCCGGAAGATTCGGTGTAGAAGGTTCTGCGTGTAGAACATTCTGACCTCGAACAAGCAACACGGTTCTCGAATTTACCAGAACTTTACGTCAGAGTCAACAAAAATGCGTCCCCTTTCCGCGTGGAAGGCACGCGCGATGACCGTTACGCCACGGGCGCGCTGCCTGCTTGGTCAGCTGCGCTCGCGGCATTACTCCCCCCTTTAAAAAGTGCATCGCCCCGATGCAACACAAAACAAAACAAATTAAATAAAAAGGGCGGTAAACTAAACAGTCATTTGAAACACATAAGGTCCACAGTCCTATCGAGCGTAGTACGGCTTCAGGCGCACGACGTGGACGACTTCAGGTCGTGGTGGGCGGCGTGATGATGTTCTTGTTCCGTCGGGCATCACCTCGTAGTTTAGATCCCCGAGTCGGCGAAGCACTTTGTAAGGTCCAAAGAAGCGCTTCAGGAGTTTCTCGCTGAGACCACGGCGGCGGATCGGTGTCCACACCCACACCCTGTCTCCGGGCTTGAAGTGGACGTCCCGACGGCGAAGGTTGTAGCGGCCAGTGTCGACACGTTGTTGGGCTTGAATACGAAGTCTGGCGAGCCGACGGACTTCTTCTGCCCGTTGAGAAACCACCTGGGCGTCGTCGCTTCCGTTGACAGCCGGTTCGTGGGGTAACATCGCGTCCAGCATCATCGTTACTTTGCGACCATGAACCAGTTGAAACGGTGTCACTCCGGTGGTCTCTTGCACGGCCATGTTGTAGGCAAATGTGACGTACGGCAATACCTCGTCCCATGTCTTGTGCTCCACGTCGACGTACATGGAGATCATGTCGGCGACGGTCTTGTTGAGTCTCTCCGTCAGCCCGTTGGTCTGCGGGTGGTACGCCGTGGTGCGACGATGGCTGGTGTGGCTGAGACGAAGGACTTCTTGCGTCAGTTGGGCCATGAATGATGATCCACGGTCTGAGATCAGGACTTCGGGAGCGCCGTGCCGGAGGACGATGGACTCGATAAAAAACTTGGCGACTTCCACAGCAGTCCCTGAAGGAAGGGCTTTCGTTTCGGCGTACCGTGTGAGATAATCTGTAGCGACGATAATCCATCGGTTTCCTTGCGTCGATGGGGGGAAAGGACCAAGTAGATCCATTCCGATCTGCTGAAACGGTGCGGTCGGGGGAGCAACCGGCTGCAGGAGACCTGCCGGCTTTGTCGGCGGTTTCTTGCGTCGCTGGCACTCGTGGCACGATCGTGTGTAGAGGTGAACGGTCTTCGGCAGCTTGGGCCAGTAATACCTTTCACGAATTCGGGCCAGCGTACGGCTGTAACCAAGGTGTCCGGACGTCGGGTCGTCGTGGCAGGCTTGGAAGATCTCCACTCTAAGGTCGGTAGGGATTACCAGCAGCCATGGCGAGCTGTTGTCTCCGAAGTTCTCCTTGTAAAGCACACCTTGTCGGAGGACGAAGGTCGGCAGGGCTCTCGAGAAGACACGGGGGACAGTCCCCCCTCGTCCTTTGAGGTGCTCGATTAGAGCGCACAACTCAGGATCGTCTCTTTGACGTCGTGCCATGTCGTCGGTATTCACTGCGCCTAGGAAGAACTCGTCGTCATCGTCGTCGCTGCTGCCGGAAGGCGTTTCGACGGGGGCTCTGGACAGGCAGTCGGCGTCGCTGTGCTTGCGGCCTGACTTGTAGACCACAGTCATGTTGAACTCCTGTAGTCGGAGACTCCATCGAGCGAGGCATCCTGACAGGTCCTTGAGGTTCGCAAGCCAGCAGAGCGAGTGATGGTCGGTGACTACACGGAACGGGCTCCCGTACAAGTATGGACGAAACTTCGTGATTGCCCAGACGACCGCAAGGCATTCTTTCTCAGTCGTGGAGTAATTTTTCTCCGCCTTGGACAGTGTCCAACTCGCGTAGGCGATAACTCGCTCGGTGCCTTCTTGCACTTGAACCAGTACCACGCCAAGTCCAGCGTTACTTGCGTCCGTGTGAATTTCGGTTTCCGCATCCTGATCGAAATGTCCAAGAACAGGAGGAGTCTACAGTCGTCGCTTCAGCTCGTCGAATGCCTACTGCTGCTCTTCGGCCCATTCAAACTTCTCTATGTCCTTTGTGAGGTTTGTTAGCGGTGCGGAAATCCTTGCGAAATCCCGAACGAAGCGCCGATAGTAGGCACATAGTCCAAGGAACCTTCGCACGGCCTTCTTGTCTCTCGGCGCTGGAAATGCTGCGACGGCGCGAGTCTTCTCTGGGTCGGGGCGAACGCCTTCGTTACTAACCACGTGACCTAGGAACTTCAGTTCGTCATAGGCGAACCGACACTTTGACGGCTTCAGGGTGAGTCCGGCGGTCCGTATGGCTTGGAGAACAGCTCGGAGTCGTCGCAAGTGCTCGTCGAAGTCGCCGGAAAACACTACGACGTCGTCGAGGTAGACGAGACAGCTCTGCCACTTCAGTCCTGCCAGTACGGTGTCCATTACACGCTGGAAAGTTGCTGGCGCCGTGCACAGTCCGAAGGGCATCACCTTGAACTCGTACAGTCCATCCGGCGTGACGAAGGCTGTCTTTTCTCGGTCCCGTTCGTCGACCTCGATCTGCCAGTAGCCGCTCTTCAGGTCCATCGATGAAAAGTATCGGGAGTGGCGCAGCCGGTCTAAAGTGTCGTCGATGCGGGGGAGTGGATAGACGTCTTTCTTCGTCACCGCGTTCAGCTGTCGGTAGTCCACGCAGAACCTAAGCGTTCCGTCCTTCTTCTTAACCAGTACGACTGGAGAGGCCCACGGACTGCTTGATGGCTGGATTATGTCGTCGTTCAGCATCTCTTGAACTTGCTCCTGGATCACCTCCCTTTCTTTAACGGAGACTCTGTACGGTGATCGATGCACAGGGCGCGCGTCGTCCTCGGTAACGATGCGGTGCTTCGCAACGGCTGTTTGGCGCACCTTCGACGACGTCGCAAAGCAGTCACGGTATTCGGCGAGGAGGTTAATCAGCTGCCGTCGTTTCGGGTCCGGAAGCTTAGGGTCGATGTCGAGCTGCGCTGGCGACGTACCGTCTTGCTGAGGTGGCGAGGATTCGTCAGTAATGGCGGCGATTTCGGCGGAGTTTCGGAGTTCCTCGACGTGGCCAACGGCTGCACCTTTTGTGAGGTGTTGCGTTTCATTCCGGAAGTTCGTCACGAGGACCACAGTGCGGCCATCCTGAAGTTCAGCTACTCCTCGTGCGACGCCTATTCCTCTTCCTAGAAGCAACTGGAGGTTGCCTTCCAGAACAACTTCGCCGCGGGTAGCTGCATCGGTCACGACGGGTACGACAACACTTGATCGCGGCGGCAAGTTCACGTGGTCGGCAGCGACTCGGACGGCGGCTGACGCTGTTTGGGGTTTCTCTGAAGGCAGAACAGGCTTGCGCAGCGTCAATCTGTTCTCACCAAGGTCGATGACGGCGCCGTATGCACACAGGAAGTCCATGCCGAGAATGACGTCTCTGGAACAGTCTTGTAGAACGACGAACTTCACAGGGCACGTCTCACCGTGGATCTCGACGCGAGCAGTGCATCTCCCGACTGGTGTAATGAGGTGTCCTCCGGCGGTTCGTATTTGAGGTCCATCCCACGGCGTCATGACTTTTCGAAGGCGGCGGGAGAGCCTCCCACTCAAAACGGAGTAGTCTGCTCCGGTGTCGACGAGTGCCGTCACGTCGTGGCCGTCGATGATAACGTTGAGGTTATTCGACACTGTTACAGAAACGTCGTTTCGGGGCGTTGCGGCGTTTGAGTGGGAGAGCTCCGACGATCTTGGAGGATCTTGGCATCGTTCGTCATCGGCAACGCCACCTCCCGGCATTGCCGCGCCTAGTTTTCCCGACGGGAAGCGATGGGTGACAGGCTGTCTCGGCGAGACCGGCGGAAGGGCGATGGCGAGCGTCGAGGAGATGGTGAACGGAATACCCGGCGGGGAGACGACTCAGGAGATGAAGAGCGGCGGAGGTAGTCCTCGATGTCCCGAGGTCGCTCTCCAAGACGTGGTCGAGGGTCGTTGGGCGCAAACCCTCGTAGGCCCAGCTGGCGGTAGGGGCATCGTCGGTAGATGTGGTCCGCTTCACCACAGTGGTAGCACATGGGGCGTCGATCGGCCGTCCTCCAAATGTCGGTCTTCCTCGCACCACGCTGCTCTGGGCGTGGAGCATACTGCGGCGCCGGTGCCTCACGTCTGGGAGCTGGCTGGTAGTGTGCTGTGACGGGAGGTTCTCTCTTGGCGGCGGCGGCGTAGGTCAGGACCGGCCGTTCGGGAGCCACTGCGACGGGGACCTCTGGCAAGAGGGCCCGGTGTACCTCCTCGCGAACAGCCTCGGCGATTGAAACAGCGGCGGGTCGTTCTGGAGAAGGGAGCAACCGCTTCAGTTCTTCTCGAACCACATCCCGAATGACCTCCCGAAGGTTCTCGATGCCAACTTCGCCGAGGTCAGGGAGGGAAGATGGAAGGGATGAGGTGGCAGCTACGCCGGCGACTCTCTGATAATGACTCGCCCTGGCCGACAGCGCTCGTTCAATGTTAGTTGCCTCAGCAACAAATTCATCTACGGTCGTCGAAGGATTGCGAACGAGGCCGCCAAAAATCTCGCTTTTCACGCCTCTCATGAGGACGCGCAGCTTCTTGTCTTCGGCGGCTCCAGGGTCGGCACGGGCGCACAGGCGCAGGACATCTTCAGTGAAGCTTGTCACGCTCTCGTTCAGACCTTGGCATCTTCTTTGAAGGATGTCCTCGGCTCGTTGACGTCGGTGTCGGTTTGTGAAGGTGCGCTTTAGCTCCTCCACGCATGTCTCCCACGTCGTGAGGGAAGCCTCGTGGTTCTCAAACCATTGTCTTGCCGTTCCCTCCAGTGCGAAGTAAATGTTTTGGAGGCGCTGTTCTGCCGTCCACGCGTTGTAGCGGGCCACACGTTCGTAGTGCTGCAGCCAGTCTTCTACGTCCTCGTAGATTTCACGGTGGAATGGCGTCGGCACACGGGGAACCACAGGCAGGAAGACATAGGACGGTGCTGCTTGGGGGTTTTCCGTCGGCTGGGCCGTGGAGTTCATCGTCGGCTTCGGTAGCTTCTTTGTTTTGTCCGGTAGTGGTCCAAACTCAGGGCGTTGTCCTTGCAGACGCTGGCTTGCCCGAGGCCCTGCCTCTTCCACGAGTCGACGACTTGGAGTGGGACTTGCCGAACGGGTCCTCGGAGGGGTACGGTTGAGAAACATAGAGTGCGTACCCAGCACCTCCACCAAAATGTCACGAATGACAAGTGATGAGGCGGCAAATAACTGAGTAAACTAAACGTTTAATCGGGCGAACTTGTGCCCAAAATAAAGAAGGAAACAAAAGATAACAGTAGAGCGTCGCGGGCGTCAAAGTCGGCGAAAGAGCAGAGTCGAACGCTGGGGCAAAACTGACTCCGGCTCGCCACGCGGAGCCCCTTATGTACACGCGTGGGGTTCCGGAAGATTCGGCGTAGAAGGTTCTGCGTGTAGAACATTCTGACCTCGAACAAGCAACACGGTCCTCGAATTTACCAGAACTTTACGTCAGAGTCAACAAAAATGCGTCCCCGCGGCCAGGAATCGAACCCTAGCTTTCCGCGTGGAAGGCACGCGCGATGACCGTTACGCCACGGGCGCGCTGCCTGCTTGGTCAGCTGCGCTCGCGGCAATATGCATCAATGAATGAATCTGCTATAAAGCAGTGCATAATCTGGAAAAACATCTTACTTCGAGGCAGGGACGGTTGAGAAAATTCGGGAGGTCAGGGAGTGGTTCCTAAGAACCCAGCTAGGAGCCTAGCTAGGAAGCTCTAGGTTCCTAGGAACCTTTACAGTAGGTTCCTCGGAACCTCTACAGTAGGTTTCTTGGAACCTCTACAGTAGGTTCCTCGGAGCCCAGCTTGAGAACTCATTAACTCAAAAAGTTAACAAAAGTTTTGAACGAATCTGCAACTTTATGTTTGTCGATAATTGTCTTTCTATTAACTTAGAAAAGCATAGTGAGAAAAATCTTTGCTAGTCAACTCTATTTTTCCAGCAGACTATTGAAGCTTTTATACTTGCACTTTTTCCAGTTGCATAATGGCAGTCATGGGTAAGTTACTATTAAAAAGTAAATCGTTACAGTTACAGTTACTTTCAGAAAAAAAGTAGCGAAGTTACCGTTACAGTTACCGCAACAAAAGGGTCACTCGTTACAGTTACAGTTACTTTCAAAAAGTAACGACGTTACATTTCAGTTACTTTTCTATAACACAAAAATTAAGAAAAAACTAGTGTTTGAAAGAGAAAAATATAGACACGAATCAATCGGGCTTCCACCATAGCGGTAAATTGAAACTTAATAATATAGTAGCTAGAAAATTAGTCAATATTATGAAAAGAATAAAGACCAAAATTCAACTGGATGTGTTCTCTCAGATTTGAACACCAAGACTTGTTGTCAGAGTACTCCCTGTTGCAAAGTTTGCATACTGCGGTCAAATAGTTAGCAACCACCTTCACCACAAAAAAATACCCTCTGTACGCCGGCCATGCTAGTTCTTTGTTCTCATCAACATCCCTATCCTTGGTAGCACTAGCACATTGCTGGCTCGTTGACGGTTGTGCTGGGTTCATGGACTCCTTTGATATATTTCAGTTCGTACCCGGCAAACCAGAAACAAGCCCTGCACAAACAGCAGTAAATTTTGCCTCCACCGTTGAAACCACGCCGGAGTAGTGGCGCAAATCAAAATACGAAACATGCACAGTGCGGAGTAGTGGCGCTAATCAAAATACAAAACATACGAAGTTCCCTCTGCGTGTATTGTCGTTTCACGGTTGATTCACCCGATTAAAAAGCGTGCGCAGAAAAAAGAAAAACCGCAACAGAGACAGGGCTTCAATATACTAAGATGTAAGTGTTCAGTCACAAAGTAAAAGCAAGTGCGTAAAGATAACTACATTCTTCTTTTTTTTTTATCAAATCTACACGTGGCTATATTTGGATAGTGACTCGCGAGAAAGAACGTATTCTTAAGTTTGTGCAAGGCCAACTGACACTCGAAATGTCGGAGCAGACAATTTGGAAAGTGCAAGGAATAGCTAGATTATACTCATTCAATGATATATTAATCACAAAGAACTGAAAAGTAACGACAAAAGTAACGTCGTTACTTTCATCATTACCTTAGAAAGTTACATTCTTAAAAAGTAACTCGTTACAGTTACAAGTTACCGAAAAAGTAACAAAGTTACAGTAACGCGTTACTACTTAAGACTGCATAACAGCGGTTGCAAAATATCTGCTTCATCTCGAAATTATTTGCAGAATTAAAAATAGTTTATATAAAATGATTATTGGCTTCATATTCGCTTCAAGTAAAAGATCACTGCTCGAACACCCTACCGGTTCCAGTAGAACTAGCAGAAGTCTCGGCTCGACTAACTACACTCGGAATGGTTGATGGTCTACCAACCCTCATCGGATGAATGATCAACACAGTCAACGCAGCAGGCACCGTCGCCATGCGTCCTTTTTGCCTAAGTGAACATACTGCTCGCAGTAGCAACGTCAAATATGGCAAAACATAAAGTAGAACCTTGTTGATACATTTTCGGTTTATAGATTTTTTCCCACTGTTACGTTCATGAATGCCAGGTCAAGACAAACTTCCACAGGAATATGCGATTTCCCATTCATGGTGCTTGCATGCTTGCACTCCCAACTCGAACGTCCCAAAACCGCCACATTATGAAGCCAACGCAGCTGCCCTCTTCCTTTTGCCCCGCTTCCCCTCTTCTTCACCTTCTGCATCCCTGCAATATGTTTTTTGCCAGGGTAGGCACTGACCGTGGACCATAAGTAGGCTTGAAAGGAATTTGGGCTTTCGCACTAATACAACGCTGCGAAGACTGGCTCCCACATTCACATTCGAGTGTGATTAAGTATGTTGTGCCCACTTACAACGAGAGATCATGCTGGCAGACTGGCGCCACCTATTCCGTAGCCCTGTAACTTAAAGAGAAATGTTTGAACCAGCCTCTACGGCGCACCTGCGGCAGCTAGTATATAGCGCAGTCGGCGCTGCATCGGCGCCGAGGTAGCACTGTGCCGCACGTGTCAAGGGGCCTTCATAGCAAATCCATTCCCTTCCTCTTCAATGTACAGTCACTGCCGAAGTGACAAGCCATAATTTTCTTAGCCTAGCCATTCATACATGCATCAGCAGGTATGACTGTGGTAGGGAAGCTCTCACGTGCGCCGGCTAAGACCGGCGCCAAAAACAACTATGCCATGGTGGCAAAATTTGTTAAAGTCCCGTCCCGTCCCGTCCCCCCCCCCCCCCCCCTTCCCCAAACACAGAGGAGACCAATTACGGTCCCCTCCCGACGTCCGTGGGATCCCCCAATCGTGCGGGCGAGACACTTACCCATGCGTCCCAGCTGGTCGGCGGTCAGTGGGTTCTCGAAGCCCCCCGTTATGGCACGGTGGCGCAGGGAGGGCCGCCGGCACTCGACACACAGGGCCCTGCGCACGTCTGCAACCACGAAGCCCGGCGAAGTGGAGCACATAAAGTAGCGGACAGCTTGAGAAACGCAAGACGTGGCTTGTTACATTCGTAACTCTTGCTTCGCCATGCGTTTTTCGGTGTTCTTATCAAGTGATGCTGCAATCTTATTGGCTGCGGAGCAATAATAAGATGCTAGGGTGCACTCGCCACGCCCTGCGCTCCTTCAGCTGTCGGTGACAACAACCGTGCCCAAACCGCAGACAGGTGCCACTGCGGATGATCCACGGACAGAAGACAGTGCGGGTGGACGAAGAGCCGCCAAACAATCGCGGAGTACCAAAATTTGGTTTCTCTCTGGCTGCTTAACCTCGTGCTAGAAAGCTACTCGCGACAACGTGGCTCCTCCCGCACGAGGCTATTTGCAGCTCGGAACACGCTCAAAAGCGCGCCGGCCCGTCCGCTGTTTGACCTCGAAGGAAGCTAACGAAGCGAGCGATGCTGCGAGCGAGTTGTCCACACCGAGAAAGATGTTAAGCTATGAATACAGCAAAGCGAACGAAAATACTCGTTGTACAGGCGGCTGTGCGCAACCAACCCCTCTTCCCCCGATTCACTTGGGCAGACTCGGCAAGCAATCGTAGGGCTGCACGGTCAATGAGAAACACCTCCCAGTGGACACAATGGCAGCCCATACTCTGGGAATGTGCGGCTCCTCTAGCAGTAATTTAACAATAAAGGCACAAAAGTGGGTTTTAGTCGGTGACAGGTTAATAAGTAAAGTGGAAGCTCCTCCAAACCTCTTTCCACTTAGCAGAGCGAACGCTGGAGAGGAGGTCACCTCCTCTCCAGTGTTAGCTCTGCTGCAGTGGAAAAAGGTGGGAGGAGCTTCCACTTTACTTTTAACCTGTCACCAACTGTAGTTGCTGTTTCTCCAAATTCAGATATTCAGCACCTTTTAAAATAAAAAAAGGCATATACCTGCAGTTGAGGCGCCAAAATTACGGCTTCATGCAAGACATGCACACAAACACTTCACCCAAGAAAAAGAAAAGCAAGATCCACTCGTTCTAGAAATGTCAAAATAAGGCTTTCCGAAAAGCTGCAAGAATAGCTTTGTGCAAAAGTGTGCAGTTAACCCTGGGTGTAGTTGTAGGCAGCTGAAACAATATCGTACAAATAGCGACCAACTGGTACTCATGATAATGATTGAGCCTAGGACAAGAGCGTAGTCACATTTTATGACACAAATGCGAGGCACGTGGTGGAAAAATATCTTAAACCATACAATATCACTCGTGGATTCGGATAATGCATCGAATAACAGGGTATACCATATGCCATATAAAATTATGATTTTGTGCAAAAACTTAACGTCGGTGTATTGCAATCTTGTTAAAGGTAGTGCCACTACAACGTCTTTCCAAAGGTGTCTTGTGCATCACAATACATCCATAAGTTCAGTCTCTTTGGAATCACAACTCATCACCCACACATCAATCTGGTTGATTACTCTATGTCGGGCAACACAACCCACAGCAGGGCTGCAATGCCTCCTCACAGCTTTTGGAGAAGCTTTCCCTAAAAGGTGTCTCCACGGCAGGGGCAGGGAAAACACCAGATCGTTGTGAACCGTACCGAATCACTACAGGACTACGAGCCACTTAAATCTGATGTTTCTGCACACAAACACATATCAGAATGCAAGCTATTAGAAGCTCGACAAAGACCTCCTCAGACGACGTCAATCTGCACGCCCCAGAGCGAAACTCACCTCCATTGACGGCAGCGCTGGCAGTGGGGGTGAAGTAGCGCCGCCTCAAGTACCTGCAACGAGACAATCCTTAGCTGACGCAACCCCACCCTTGTCCCCATGTTCGCCACTGGTCAATCGAAGCGCCACCCTTTTTGCATCGCACGGCACGGCTACGAACCACTGCACGACTATGAATCATGGCACAGCTATGAACCAGCCAAAGTCGAGCAATGGCCCTCTTGGCCCCTCTGACTCCCCTCCCGTCCCTGCCTCTCGCCACCCTTGGCAATGGGTCTTGGAACGGGCTCCTTCTACGCATTTGTAGCAAAAATCTCCTGAAAGCCAGGACTTATCATTACGAGACAAACTATGCCAACCTAATGTAGCAATATTAGTGATTTACTCAAATATTTTTGTCCCTCATACAAGAGGCGTCTTAGGAGATGAAAATAAAAACGAGAGACGAGTATGATAACTTCTCCCGATGCTGTGTCCCCTAGTTACATGCTGACAATGCCTCTTGTATGGAAAACATAATAAGTAGTATGGAAAAACATAGTCAAATTAAATCATCAATATTGCGTCGTTGAGTCGGTGTGGTTTGTTTTGAATGCAAACGTAGCTTTATTAATGTTAATATTAATGTAGTATCTGAGTTCTACGGATCAAGTCAGGAGTCACGGGGTATGCAATGTGTTTTGAGCTGCACTCTGCATTTATCTAGAAGCCTTTAAGCATTTGCGGTAAGTACAATATGTGTGACAGTCATCTGATTGGTGCCACATGGGTCACATGGTGACATGACGTCTCGATGCAGTGTCATGCGATGTCACAGTGCCATGGAATGCCACAGTGTCATGCCATAGCATCACTAATGTCATAATGTGACCACCGTCTCGTTGACGAAACCTGACCGCCGTCAACTAAATTCGGAGGGCAATTAATACCTTGCCCATCAAATTTTAGTAACACCACATTTAGCGGGACGTGGTTCCACTAAATCTGGCGGGCTATGACGATTTTTCGTGGCACAATAGCTTTTTGTTGCATCATGTCACACTTTCTTCGGGGATCCCAGTGCTTAACCCTTTCAGGTCGGGTTTTATTTTTTTATTCTTTATTTTTTCAAAAGTTATTTTTCAGTGGTTACTTTTCAGAGGGCACATGTGGCCATACCATTGCATTGCCAAGAAAAGTTGTCCCTAAGCATAAACACAAGAAAATAGATTAAAAAATATTAGTAAAACATAGTCATGGGACACTTACGCAAAAATAATCATTAACAGCAGTTTTCAAATCTAATGAGGGTATTGATACTAATGATGTGGCCAGGTGGTTCCATTCTGACGATGTTCTAGGGCTGAAGGAATCATGATGCGATGCGCAAGTTTGTCTGCTTCTTGCACAGGGGTTGCGATGACGTCAGAACGCTGAGCTCTTATTGGTTGATTGAAATAAATAGTGGGTTTTAGACTTAAAGGCATCTAGCATTGAGGTCTACCCGCTATCCTTCCAATCAAACCCAATCAAAGGTCGGCGTTGTTCTGACGTCAACGTAACCTCTGCGCAAGAAGCAGACAACTTGCCCTCCTCATAGGCTGAGGTTCGACTTTGAGGAAGGCCAGCTTTGAACTGATGATCGATCCGTGAAGAAATGTAGGAGGGGTCGAGGAGGAGTGTGTCGTTCAAGATGGAATTAGTGTGATATATTTTGTAGAAAAGAAGCAGATGAGAGCATTTACGGTGCAACGAAAGGAGAGGCAAAGAGAAGTTAGCCTTCATGGATAATATGCTGGCTGTACAATGATAGTTGCCGAGTAAAAAACTAGCGCTATGATTTAGAAGCGACTCCAGGTTAGAGGTGGGTGCGGCCTGACCAGGATCCGAGATTGAGTCTAGTGCTGAGTCTAATTTGGAGCAAACGAGAGGTTTGAATAATAGGAGTTTAAGAAAGACTGGGGCTAATGTATGTAACAGAACTCGCTTCACCACGACATCCTTGGAATGTCTGCAGATGGTCCTACAAACATCCCCAGGATGTCCTAACAAATTATGGATGTACGTCGGTAGGACATCTGTGCTGCCTGGGGAGCACCCACCTGGTGAGCACGCCGAGCAGGATGATGCCGACCCCCGCCGACACCAGGACCAGCTTGCTGTTGCGAGGCACAGGCCCCATCCTGAGGCTGACTCCCGGCTTGACCTGAAGCATGGCACCGGCCTGCAGGCAGACGGCATCATTTTCTCGATTCTTCTAGCCTTTTGCCTAGTCGGATAGATTTCCGTCGAAAATGTTCACCTCACAAATTGTATACTGCCATGCTCTACATATTATTGGGCACGAACGAAATATGTGTGTCCTTCGACGCATGCTGCGCTGCACCTAGAGGCCCCTAGGAACTGATAAAAATGCGGAATGGAGAGGGAGGCCGCAAGGGTATACACCTACTCCGACGTACACTCCCTTGCAGCAGCACCGCACTCCACACTGCAGTTCCATCAGTTTCCAGGGACTTCCAGGCAGCGCGGCGTGTATCGAAGGCCATGCGCTCCACCATTTGTAGCTCGTTCGTGCCTGATGGTACACTGTGCGACACTGCTAGCGTGAACAGGATATCGGCACTTTTTTCACATTTTAATGTCACCGCTTAGGTTAGTGCCCGAAATCCCCCCTTCCTAGCGCACAACTACCGTAACATCCCGAGAAACGGCCCACCTAAGATCGATAGCAAATCGAATAAAAAATAAGGGGTAAACTAACTTTCGGCGTGCCATAAAAGAAAAGTTGAAAAATTGCTAGTCTTAGATCTTCTGACCCTCAAAACTTGTGATCGCAGGAAGGCGCAATAAACCAAAGATGACTGTCCTTCCCAGTCAGCAATGTTTGCTTATCTCCGGCCTGTGATTACTAGGAGTGTGCTATTTTTCGGGGTTTCAGAAAAAATAGGCAAATCATGCTACATATAGGGGACGGGCTATCTTTCGAGGGTGGGCCATCTCTCGAGATATTACAATAGTTTTCATAAAAGTTTTTCGGTTTTAAGACAAAAGCATAAAAAATCAGCGATTGCTTGTTTGCACTAAGAGTGTAGATGCATTGTCATTGCACCATTGTGCCCAACAATGCAAGATGAAACTGAGCTCTTATTAGCACTTTTACAGCTGTCTTTGACTTGGCCTCTCGGAGAAACTCGTGATGAACATAGATTGACCGATTAAAGGGCCTCTGACACGCCAAAAAAAATATATTTTTTTTCATGCTAGGCGTTGAAATGGCATATCAGGACATTACAAAAAAATTGTTTCACTATAGAGTTTCATACTTTTTTTATAAAAAATATAAATACGAGGCCCAATTCAAAGTTCCCGCCAGTGCACTGTGACGTAGTAGTGTACCGCAAGGTGTCGGGGCGGTCAGAAGGGAGGCATCGACCTACGTCACTAAAAGTGGGTTCACCGGAAGTCACGTGAGTTTCACTCCTCGTGCTCTCCGCGACCGTGCCTAAGACTTTTTTTTTGTACGAGCGATCGTAGAAAACGAAGTTTCAGTTCTACTAGCTCTTTATCGCTGCACCGTTGGTTAGTTTGCGTGCTGTAAAATTTGAGGACGAAGAGTCAGTGGACCGACGTGATGGAGGTCAATGATGAAAGCGTTGCGAGTACAAGCCAGTGTACGAGTGCATGCCGTCAGTCCGATGGTACAGGGCTATACTGGGCGCAAAACAAACTATCAAGTTTTGAAAAAAAAAAAAAAAAATTTTTAGAACGCTTGCAGAAATTAGGATTGCCAGCATACGACACGCCCAATCGCATTGCTGAAGGTTCAGACACCGAGGTCGTTGAATCATCGGATACTCTCCAGGCTGAAGATGCCTGCCGTCTAAAGAATACAAACTGGTGAGTGTACCAAGTACAAGTAAACGTCGAGCACAAAGTATGTATTTTGTCTAGAACATGAGTAGAACTTGTTTACTAGGTGCACATGCGGCCGATGTATGTCTCTCGGAAATGCACGCAGTGTGATCTCTTCTTCAGTTGCTGAAATACCGGGACAGTCCCTCACACAGCACCTTCTAGGCATTGTAGTTGATCACAACAATTCACTGACTCCGCTTCTTCTACCTTTACAGCAACATTAAGCGATGAAAAGCAAATAAAAGAAACCTTGCCTGCTTGGATCGCTCGTGGAGGTGCGGAGAATAACAAAAATATTTTTAAAAATTATTACACGCACTCGCGGTAAGCACGGGGAGGGATACAACTCACATGACTTCCGGCGATGCCTCCCTTCTGACCGCCCCGACGCCTTGCGGTACACTGTTACGTCACAGTGCACGGCGGGAACTTTGAATTGGGCCTCGTATTTCTATATTTTATAAAAAAAACTATGCAACTCTATAGTGAAACAATTTTTTTGTAATGTCCTGATATGCCATTTCAACGCCTAGCATGAAAAAAAAATTGTTTTTTTTTTGGCGTGTCAGAGGCTCTTTAATTGATGTTGGGTCCCGGGATAAAGCAGGGAACACATGCGTGGCTCCAGCAGGTGTACCAGAGTAGTGCCCTCCCTTTCCCCCTGACAAGTGGCAGAGCACACACGGTCGGCTGCCTAGGAAAAATGTTTTACAAGAAGCCAGGGGGAAGGCACCTTTTGCATGTTAGACTGCACAAACAAATGCCATCAGCAGTGTCATACCCGGGCCACAGGCTGGTTCATTCTCGGATTGATATCAAAATGCCGGATGTCAAATTGCAAAAAAGATTCTAAATACTGAAAGATTACAGTGCCAAACATGCATTTGGAGAGGAAGTTTGTCCCTTGATATCGTGTTTTTTTTTTTTTTTTTTCTTAAAGAGAAACCTGAGGAAACTGAATGGAGCTGCAATTCGGTTGAAGGAGGAATGTTCAAAACTGCATCACCTACTTGAGACAGGCACACACCGATCATGACCATGTCCACAGCATTGTGCCCTCGAACCCTAGTGGAGTATGTTTCAGTGTTGTGTAGTTGCCACTTCGGAGTTGGAATCAGTGGCGTCACAAGGGGGGGGGGGGACCGCTTCGGGTGCAGGGCTCAGGGGGTGTCGCGGCAGGCCACGAGAGCGGGGGGGGGGGGGGGGGTGTCGCGGTGGGTTACCGCCCCAGGTGCCGCTGACCCTTGTGACGCCACTGGTTGGAATGAGTCTGGAATCATTCCGCACTTTCGTGACCCCGGAATGAAATCAGAATGTAATGACGGGGCAGCACTGGGTGGAATAGAATGGGAATGGAGTTAGATGCCTTTCGCCCGGAAGGGAGTGGGAATGGAATGGGCTCGGTTCTTATGCAAGCTGTGTCAACCTTCATCTAGGGCCATGGGCGTACCAACTGGGGGGGCAAAGGGGGCGCTTGCTCCCCCAGTCCTCAGAGTGGGGATGCAAGGCATGTGTTTTGCCCCCCCTGAAAGAGCCGCCACTGGGCAGGGCAAACACTGGCCGGCGGCGCACAAGGAATACCGACGGCACCGCCCCCCCGGCCCGGGGGGGGGGGGGTTTGGTTTGCCCCCCCCCCCCCCCCCCCTCTCAAAAACAAGTTGGTACGCCACTGTCTGGGGCCTACGAACTGATGGCACAGTTCTCTTGCACATGGTAAGTGGCTCCTGAAACAGCATCATTTCACTGGAGGTGACTGACGGCTTCGATTGTCTCACTGGCTTATGCTCCTTCAAAGATGAAAACACGACGCCCTCGGGGAAGCAACCAAAACTGAATAGTTGTCAACGTATAAGGTGTCGTTCCTGGCACCACGAGACGCGACAAAGCGGCTGTTGTAATCATGCGCGATTAGCATGTAGCTTTTAAGCAGGGTGTTGAACCAACCCAAACACCCGAGCAAAACCATCATTTTGCAGCGATAGTTGTTATGGGCTCTTCCCACCACTGGAAATGACGTCCGTGTTTATGTTGTACTTGTAGTTAATGTAGCAGTTGTTCATGTAGTATTTGTAGTTGTTGATGTTGTAGTAGGCGATGCAGGGCGTCCGTCGTCGATGGTGGCAAATTCCCCGGAATGAAACTGAAATGGGGGTGTCCATTCCGCAACACTAATACGTGTGTCGGTGTCTAGCTGTGTCTTTCCTCTGTATTTGGGAAGTAAAATCTCGTTTCTGTTCCGTCTTTTTTTTTTTTTTTTTTCCTACTGGGAAGTCGGAGAAAGAGTTGCCACGAATTTAAAAAAAATAATAATAATTAATATAGGTCGCTTAAATACGCAAATTGCTAATACTCGCCATCATCAAACATTGTATCCATGAGGGTGACACGGCTGGACTCCGACGGCCCTCGCGAGAAGTCCGCGCGGCGTTGGAAACAGCGGCTGTAGACGCCGGCGGCGGAAAAACACGTTCGTTGATTGTTTGCGCAGCACGTGTTGACCTCTCCTGAAATCAGGCTTTAACGTAACACATATCGTTTGTACGGTTTACAGACAGCTCGTGCCGGCACATGCTGAGCGCGGAGCTACAAGAGCAGACTGCTCCTCGGTGCTTCGAGCACTTCCGAAGGACAAGAGGGCCCCTTTGCATATGCGAACAGCCGGTTGCTACGGCCGAGCGACTCCGTCCGTCGATGCAACCGAGCGACATCGGCGTCGTAGCTTTGGCAAGGTCCCCGTGGCACCCGTCGACGGCCGAGAGCCTGGCCGAGCGGGGGCCTGGTTGAGCGGGAGCCCAGCCAGATGCTATTACCTTGTGGGTCGAAGGGCGGGATCTGTGCAGGACACGGCCGTCATCCTGCGATGGTCTTCTACATGGCGGCGCGCTCACACGACCGCACTGACCGCACCAAACCCCGCAAGCCCGACGGACACCAGCTCCTTGACCGACCTGAGCGACCGGCACGACGCGCCGCGTGAGAGTTTTGACTCGAGTTGGATCCGGATTCGAGATACCGAAACTAGCCGTAGGGCTGTAGGGCTAGAAAATCAAACCGGAACCGAAACTATGATGCCTGGAGCGCGCACATGGCACGCGCTCCCTAGTGGGGTGGCCAAAATATTGGTTCATGGTTGGATAATAATAATAATAATAATTTTTATTTGCACAGATTGCGATACCCACCGCTCGAGCACCATCACGTTCCCATCGTGGCCTTGCTCGCGCCACTGCCAGCTGTGCTCAGCTGGCTCAATAGCCTGGCCCAGCAAACTCATGTATGCGAGAATGTCAGGCTGCGGTTTGGCTGTTGCCACGGGCTTTCGGAATAAATCTTACCTAGAAGGAATCAATTGTTGATTGACGTGTCAATATTCTGTCAATGAAAAATTCTTCTGCAGGAATGCACGCTCAGTAGACTCAATCGTCCAAGACACCAGTGGAAGCGGACGTCTAGTAAACTGCTTCGAGGTTTACGGTACTTACCTGAAAAGTGACGTCACAAAATATTGTGTTTCACGGGATCCGGAAGACGTTGTAAAGGTTAACTGTTACATTATAGTTCCTAGAAAACAAGCGCCGTTACAATATTTTCGGAAGTACCGACAGAAATAATGTTGTAGGTACAGCTTAGGAGGAATGTGATGAAAAGCATCAGAATAAATAGGAAGACGGGTGGTGATTTCATCATGTTTAAATAGGAAGACGTTTATTTGCAATGAAGACGCTCTGAATGAGCGGCGTTTAGCGACGGGAAGCGATGAGCGTTCGGGAATTTATAAGTTCACATCAGGGATTTCAATTCCCCAGACCCCCCCTAAGGGGGAGGGGGGGGGGGGGGGTTAGACCCCCCTTGTTTTTCCGAAGGCACCCCCTTAATTCACAACGACTCCTATATTCGCAATGCCCCCCCCCCCCCCCCCCTTTAACCCGCCAAAAAAATTTAGACACCCCCCCTGATTTCAATTCCTGGGGAAACCCCTGGTTCACATGATTGCTATACTATGGACATGCGGGCAATGAAGACCTGTTTTGTCGGGAGATGGAGTTGCGGTGATGCCCTGATATCGGACGACTCGTGGCAGACGAACAAGCAAGTTTAAAGCGAATGGTAAGCGTGTGTCAAGCACAGCACGTCGCTACCGACGTTGTCGACGTTTCGAACACTTCCCACTTTCGTCAAAAGTGTTGGCACCTGGGCTAACTTAGCGGAAAGACTCGAACTCTTCCTCGGGTCCAGCGCCATCATGAACAGTAACTGAAAACGATCCACTATTCAGTTGGTGGGTAGCGAAACGCATTCGCGTCTGTGGAGTCATAGTCGATAGTCGATGCGTAATCTAAGTGGTTGGAAGTTTACACGATGCATACCACGACGTCCAAACGAGTCATTGACGTTCTACGCTCTCTTTTCGCTACTTTTGCCCCCCCCCCCCCCTAAAATATGGTACGGACAAAAGCTCACCGGACAGAAGCTCACGGGACAAAAGCTCACCGGACAAAAGCTCACCCGTTTTTTTCACAGGCCCGGACAAAAGCTCACTTCATTTTTTTGCTACCCCGGGCGAAACACGGGCTGGGATAAAGTGCGGACGCGATGGGCATTGCACCATTTTTAGGAGAACTGGCATCCCATCCGCAAAGGTGTCGACAGATAAGCCATAACAGGCAGAGAAGCAACGATTTGGGACCAAAATTTAGGTACTGAGTGGAGCTGATAAGATAAATCTTGCTTGACTCAAGGTATGCCGAGCACCCTTGTGCCACGCATAAGAAACTTCGTGAACCGAAGTTTTTGAACCCGAAGAGTGACCAAAGAAGCAAGTCACCCTTTGTCGACCTCGCTTTTTCATTGTGCTTATGTCGCGCTAAACGCGCACATAAAGGTTAGGCACATAGTCTCTTCTTTCCTAATGCATAGGTTTTCTTGGGATTCAGGTTAATGTTTGAAGTGAATATGGCTATAGGAGAATTGAATTCATTCGTCATTGAGCGTCGTAAATGTATTTGAAATCAAGGATTATCTCAGCGTGTTGTGAAAAGGATACGGAAGCAAAACTGTAATATGCAAACCATTGAGTTGCGAAGTTTTAAAAATATTTTCAAGGAACGGGAGTGCAGTCTTCTGGACAGATGACCAATTTAGAAAGCTGTGCGTGATTTTGGAAAGGCTGGCGTTCCTTCCTCCACAGCTTGTGTCCGAAGGACTAACCTACATCAGGGACGACCCCTTCCGTTATGCTTCTGCTCCTTCTGCGGCGGCACCCTTCCCTTTGCCTGACTGTTGCCTACGACGACCGGAGTTTCCCCCAAAACGATGGCATATGTACGACGCTGCTCTCCAAGATAAAGACCGGCCGGACATACAACTGCGAAGGATGGAATACCGGGTTCCAGAGGTCTGTCGGCCACGCCCATCCAAGCGTCTGGATGTTGATTGAATGCCCACGGGAAAATCGGGTGTTCGTTGCCACGGCATTGACACAAGCCCGCAGAGGTGAAACCCCAGAGAAGCGGATGCGAAAAAGCACTCTGCGCCTGCAGAATCGCGTAAAAACTATTTTCGAGGGATTACAGGTACACCCAGATCTACCAAGACTACTGGAGCTAGTGGGGGACTGCATTCGCTTCTTACCAGTCGATAAATAAAGTTGTTTCTACTCTAAGCAACAAACCATGCGCCTGTTAGATTTAATTTGTCGTTGCATTTTAGTGTCGCACGCGTTCACCTAATTTGTCCGCACACGTGTTAAGACCAACATGAGCTTTTGTCCGGGTCTGTGAAAAAATGGGTGAGCTTTTGTCCGGTGAGCTTTTGTCCTGGATTTGAAAATACTTTTCTCTGCTAACGCGCCGAATCTTGCTTTAAGTAAAATAAACAAGATTAAAAAATAAAAATAAAAACGGCATCAGGCATTACATTAGTGCACCATACCATCCTGCAACTAAGGGGCAAGCAGAACAGATGGCGCGAAACGAAGAAAGTCCTCTTGAAGCTTACGGAAGAACCAGTTCAGTGAAGAATCGCCAGGTTCTTGTTCCGGCAGCACGCGACGGTCTCATCTTCCACGGGACAAACACCCGCCGAACTTCGAAGCAATCTTCGGCGGACGAAGAGCCACACCCCACGTAGCACCCAATGTCGTGTGAACATTCCCTGGGTGTTCTGAATGTTGAAGGAACGTTAAAACACCATTCGGAACGTTCTAGAACGTTCGTACGCGAACATTCCCTACAAGGTAAGCTGCTCAACATTCTAGGAACGTTCGTTGGCGAACATTCGTATGCACAATGTTCTCGGAACATTCGCCTTTGAACATTCATATGCGCAACATTCTTTCAACGTTCGCTTGCGAACATTCCTAGAATTTTTGCAGGTGAAGCCAACTTTACGGAGCTCTCACGCAACCTGCGGTTCGAAAAAATATGCAAATTAAAGAAATAAAAAAGCATGAACCAAATAATCGTCTGAGTCATTGCCATCCATAGTAACCTTCCGCTAGAACACTGTACTTCTGCCATGTGCATGTGCAAAATAGCAGCGCCCCTAGCGGTTCAGGTGCACTATGGGAGCAGGAGATTGTCATGGGAAGTTTCGGTTTCGGTTCCGCCGGGTTCCGCATCTGTCGTCTGCTATCATCTCTGCACCGCAAGGAGGTTATTTAAACGTCCTTGCTGCACCGCCATTGCTTACGTCGGCGCAGATTGCTCCACATACGCGCGATGAAATAAGTACCCTTTTCTTCTCGTCGCTAGATATCAGACACAGCGAATAACAAAACAATTACCATATTGTTGGCACGGGGAGCGAGCGAAAACGCCGCAACGGCGAAGTCGAGTGAACGCAGATCGGCGTACACCGAACACCGTGCCAGCCCACTGCGTGCATTTGTTCGAAACCTCGAGAACAGCCACTGAAAACAGAAATCCAGTTTTATAACACCCTTGCTTCGCCGATCGCTATTTTTAATCAGGCTAACGTGATACATGATGAACCTCGCTGTACGAGAATGCGTTCAACGCAAACATGCACCTCATGCTATGTCGCGGTGGTCAGAAAATTCACGACGGGCCGACAAATATTTTGACAGGGGACGTCAAAATAATTTTGAAAACATTTTCACGCTTTTAGGAAGTGGCCTCACGAATGTAAAAAATATTACTTATTTATTTATTTATTTTTTGCGTGGATGTCGAAATACTTACTGTCTAGTGTATTTGGAGAATTGATCTTAATATGGTCTAGCTGTATCATGAAATGATGATTAAAAACTTCATACTGGGTGCTACGGGGGCAGAAATACGGACCTCTTCAAACCGAAACGAAGAGAGCAAAGAACGCCAGTGATTTCAATTCCTCTGCCCGCAGCTCCGTCACGAAGCCGGCTGTGATGGCGCCGACCTACGTGTCCACGCCAGAGATGCACTGACGCTCTTTTTCCATCTAGTTTCGGCTGGAATCCGTGTCTATTAGGCCTGTTCACACGATGCATTTTTCTCGCGCATCTAGTGTCGCGAAATGTAGTTTCGCGAAATGGTTGCGCCGTCTGAACGAGTCCGAAAAGGACGCGCGCATCTAAAAAAAGTTGCGCGCACACCTCGCTTCTGAGCGAGCTTTTGCTGAAACTTTGCCGAGTCCTGTCAATCACTCTGAGGGCCGCTGAGAAACGCTCTCACGTGGCCTTTGAGGGGGGAGCAAGCTGTTTGAGAAGACCACTTCACTGCCGGTGTTGTAGCCGAGCCAAATCCAAAAAAACCGAAACCACGAACGGTTTATACTGCCGGCGCTTCCGCAAGCACGTCAAGCATCACTGAAGGAAAAGTGAATAGCATATCGAAAAAAAAATCCAGCGATGGACGAAGACAAATAGCGGGAGTTGGCGAGATTAGAATAGTGCTCATAGCGTTGTTGTCGTGACGATACCGCTGGATAATACCCCTGTTACACGGGCACCCTCAACCGTGGTTAACTCAGCTTTAACTGCTGTTACGTGGCACCACAGT